>CABFKC020000045.1:0-66580 GCA_901699155.2 Streptopelia turtur
CACTGGGGGGGCTTGTCCTATTTGACCTTGCTGCCTTATCCAGGCATTCAGGCCTTGGTTTAACTGCCACTACAAAGTTCTAAAACAAACCAAACTTGCACAAACACAGTTACTGCTCACACAACATACATAAATAAACTGAGTTCCACTCGATTTGTTCAACAATAACAATTTTGACCATACTTATTACAATTCCCCCTTTCCTTTTTCCCACTTATTTGTTGATCAAATCGAGTTACCGCTTCTCGGGCTAGTGGGGTTATTTCGGCTTCTTCATCAGTGCCATATTTCTGTAGTAGTATAAGGTGCACCTGCTCTACACGGCTTTTAATTAGCCCAATAAGTCGATTTAGGATACAGGGTCCAAAGGTTAGGGTAAGTAATAATATTATTAAGGGTCCAGCTATTGTAGCTAGCAATGTAGTTAGCCACGGGAATTGCCAACCAAGATTCATCCATCCTTGGGCAGCTTCTCTTTCCCTTTTTCGCTGTTCCTGTCTTTCCCTTAATTTCGCCATTGAATCTCGACTACCCTGTGTGATCTGCATAAAAACAAACACTCTTCTTTTAAGGCTGTGCATAGTCCCCCTTGCTGTAAGAAAAGGAGATCCATTCCCCTTCTATTTGTAACACCACTTCAGATAGTGAGGTTAGAGATCTCTCTAAGGCAGTTATGGAGTTTTCAATTCTCTCTAACTCCTCATCTATCACAGCCTTCAAGGATTGAATCCTTGATTCTGTTGTACAAGTGAAGCTATTCCTGTTCCTGCTCCGGCTGCCCCTAACCCTAGCAACGTGGCTATGGTAATAGCTGTAATGGGTTCCGCTTGTATGATGGAGCCCTGTATCACAAATATCATTCATTACTTCTGAATAATATGATATCTTGGAACATGACAACTGACATGCAATACTCTCGGGAACTGTTTAACACTTTTAAAGACACACATGGAGTAAATCCCGTCCTGGAACATATCCATTTTGTTCCATTGGGGGAATAACAATCCTGTGGTTTCATTAAGGCTCGGTATGATATTCCCACAAAGTGACCTCCTAGAATTTGGTATTTTGCCTATACAGTCCCTATCCCAGTACAGTTGCATAGTATCCCTCTTTTCTGCCTTTTCCAAAGACACTGAACGGGCGCAGCTTCCTTGCTTATGGTATACGGACGAATTATCCCCTATAGCTTCATAAAAGGGTGGATTAACGTTAAACACAACCAGCAACTATGGTTAGGTTGGGTTGAGTATGGTTTGGGTTTGATAAGTAGCTCAGATAATTTCCCATAAAGGATTTAAAGGTTCCGGGGCTCAGTATTTAGAGATTTCAAGGTTTCAGTGACAGTTCCTCTCGTACTATTTATTCTCTTTTTCTACTGTCTTTGTTTCCCTACCTAGTGGGGAAGGGGGTTTTACTACTGGATTGGGACCTATTGCTCGAGGGGTTGGTTTAACTTTTCCTTCTTTATGAAGAACATACCTCCTCTGGTCACCCGCCTGATAATACCGCATTCCCCAGGTTTTCCCAACAAGCCATCCACCATGCTCAGGGTCTGTTACATTAAGGAATATATGTTTACAGTTGTTTTTGGCATCAGGGTTGGGGTCCCTACGGTAACCCAGCTGCATAGTGCTCGTAACTGAAGGAGGAGTGCATCCTACAGGTCCCCATCCAACCTTTAAGAACTTATCAGTATTTGCCGGTGGAACTGGCCAGTTTGAGGCAATCGTTTCACACCCCCAGTAAGCACAATAATAGTGTCCTGGGGCATTACAATACGAGGGCCCTGTGCTGGGGCACATATAAAACCCCACTTGTTACGGCATGGCTTAACCTGAACTAACTGGCATAAGGTTGGAGTAAAAGAGGGTGACCCTGATGTGGTCTGCTGTTTATTAATTTGGTCCTCCCACCGATAGAGGGTCAGTTAAAAGGTTGGTGGGAACTCCCCTGGTCTATTGCTATTATATTGCCGGATAGGTAAAGAGGATTAGGGAGAGCGACCCAGCCCCTGGTCGGTTGGAAATCAGCCAGTAGAGGTTCATTTGTTGAGATCATTTTGCTTAACAGAGTTGCTTTATTTCAGGAGTTTTCAGAGACACTTACCAATCCCCACAAGGAACCCCTCTGCCTTGCCCAAGGCCTATTCTGTCGCTTTAGAATAGCCGGGTAAGTTATCTTCTCGGCAGCAGTTGTAGTCTTCAGGGAACTGCCTCCTGAATTTCTCCTTATTCTGTCGCAACTCACTTTCAACATCCAATTTGATAGGGCTTTTAAATACCAGGTTTTGGCCACTGTCCCGAATCCTCATAGGCTCTGGACTTACAGGTTATAAGTATTGAATATTTTTATTACACTCTATGTTCTTAACTATAAGCTCCTTCCCATCGTACGATAGTTTCGTACCATTCTCTTCTATAATGTCCGTATCTAGGCCAATCCTCCTTCCAGTAATTCTCAATATTTCCACAGTCCTCTACAGTTTCTCCCAAACACTCATCACACCATCGTTCAACCTGAGAAAAGTTTCTCCCACTGCTGTATCCCGCACCATCTACACACACGACATACCTAAGGATCACATGTTTGCATACAGGACACGCAATATCTAACTTCTGCAATTCCTTACAATTTTCCATAAGAAACTTAGTGTCTATGGTTATACGTCACGTCTGTTTCCTCCTGAAGGTCAACTTTAAATCATCCAGGTTCCCGGCGACTTCCCAGTCTGTATGCAGGATAGGACCTTTTACTCGGCTAGCGGGTGTCCATCCTTTTACTGCAGTGCGGACTGTGGTATCTGGTGAGTAAAACAAGGAAAGGTCCCTCCCAGCGAGGGGTTAATGATGATTCCTTCCATGTTTTTACGAGTACTTGATCTCCTGGTTTGATTCTATGTATTGCTATATCTAAAGGTGGTCTTTGAACCACCAGCCTCGCTTTAATAGTTCTTGCCTCCTTTTCATGAGTTCTATAAGATATTCTTGTAAATCTTTTCTTCTACTTTAGGGTGTTCGATTGGTTTCTCTAATCATAGGGCATTCCATATAACATTTCAAAGGAGGAAAGTCCTGTATCGGCCCTCGGTTGTGTCCTTATGTTCAAGAGGGTTAAGGGGAGGCACTTCACCAATTCATTTTGGTTTCTATCATTAATTTGGTCGTGCTTTTTAATTTCTCTGTTCATCCTTTCAACTTTTCCTGAACTCTGGGGGTGCCAAGGAGTGTGATACTCCCATTTAGTTCCAGAGCTTCTAACGTTTCTCTAATTATTTAGAAGTAAATGGGGTCCTCTGTCCGAATCGATGATTGACATGATCCCATATCTAGGTATGATGCTCTAATAATATTTTTACTACTGTCCTTGCAGTGGCCCCGAGCTACCGAAAGGCTTCAACAAGTGAGTTAGGTGGTTCTACCATAACTAGAAGGTATTTATATCTGCCTACCTTTGGTAACTCCGTAAAGTCTACCTGAATCCTTTCGAATGGATTTTTGGCTATTGCCTCCCCCCAGGGATCTTTCCCTAAGGCGCTGTTTATTTATCCTTTGACATGTTAAACACTCTCCAACGATTCTTTTTGCTAAATCGTACACTCCCAGGGTCATGTATTTATTAGCGAATTGATCTACCAGAGCTTGTACTCCCCAATGGTTTTGCCTATGAAACTCTCTCAAAACTCGCCAAGCTACTCCTCTCGGGAGCATTTCCATCTCATCAGGTAGCCACCCACTTCTCTTCCCGTTCAACTATTCCCATTATGTTCTAATTTCTCCTTTTTTCTGATTTGTAAATCTCATAGCATACTTAGTTTTGTACAGAGTCCTGTTCAACTGCTTTTATTGTCAGTAACGCAGCTTTCTTAGCTTCCTCATCTGCCTAAATTATTCCCTCTTATTTGTGTGGAGGTTCCCTTCCGATGGCCCTTCACATAAAATACCGTGATTTGTTTGGGCCCTCTCAATGCCTCCAAAGTTTGCTTTATTAAGGTCTCATGTATTAATCCCTTCCTAATAAGGTATATTCGGGCCCTCAGATACTAACAAAAGGACCCTAACCCCTATCCGGATGGGGATTCTATTTCTACTCCTTTAATCATACCAGGACTTCTGACTGGGCCCACAAAAATCATGGGTCTGTCTCAAAAGGAAAAGAAACTTGAGGACTGGCCCCCTCCCCGACAAAAGCAGAGCCAAAGCTGTAGGAAACAGCGCCGCGGCTGGGAACCCGACTCAGCCGGATCCGAACATGCCATCGGACACAATCAACAAAGAATCTACACAGTAGACCTTTCTGCCCCTGAATCTACCAGGAGTTCCATCTCCTGGTGCTAGGGACCTAATTTCAATTTTATCAGGGGCTTCCGTTGTTTTAGAAGTCCCCAGCAAATAGAGCCACTGACACCCTACTCAGCATAATACATTTTCTCATCCTGTATACGCTTCCTGCAGTTCCTACGTATATGTCCCTTTCTCTGACAATAGAAACATTCGATTTCCCTCAAATCCTTTGGGCCGACTTGACTTTCCTGATGTGGCCCGTTCCCACTTATGCGTGGCGGTCCTCCCTTCTGTGGAGCCGTCCTCTGTCCCTCTCGAACTGCCGCTACCAAAAATTTTACCTTGTCTCCTCTGGGTCTCTTCCTCCCTTCTCACATAACCTTTCTGCGCTTCCCTTAACAACTTGTCCAACCCTTTCTCTTGCAATCTTCCAACTTTTCTAACTTCTTTCTAATATCCGGCCATGACTTTCGCCACGAACTGAGTTTTTAAAAGAGCTTGCCCGACCGTGTCGCAGGTGTCTATCCCCGAGTAAAGCTGCAAGCTCTTTCTTTAATCTTTCTAACCATTCGTGGGGGTCTCATCTTTCTTTTGTTGTTTCATTAAAGGCTCTATTTATGTTCTGCCCTCGAGGGGACCGATTCCTTAATCCCTTGTACGATTATAGTGCGGAGATCTCCCATATGGCCCCTGTGTTCGGGTTTTGGTTATCCCAATTAGGGCGCTGCTTGGGCCACTTAATGTCAGCACCCGGCCCTTGCTGGTTGGTCCCAAACTCTCATTCCCGCCCTTCCTGATCATTTCCCTCTCTTCTGCGGTAAATAATATCCCTAAATTTGCTTGTATCTCATCCCAGGTATATAAATTGGGCCCCAAAAACTGATCTACCCTTTCCGACACTCCTAGGGGGGTCCTCTAATAAACTTCCCATTTCCTTCCTTAAATTCTCTCACATCCCCCGAATTTAGAGGAACCGACACAAACCCTACGCCGGGTTGTGGACCTCCCATCGCTATTTCTCGCAACGGAGATATAGCCCTGTCTCTGAGGATGCCTGTTGTCCTGTTTCTGACGTAATCTGCTGCCTAGCTTGACTCCTTGTGAGTCTTCGGGTCCCTCTAACTGACCCCGAAGAATCGGAATGTCTTCAGGAGATGAAGGCATAGGAGGAGAGGGGGGTCTTGGATTTGCTGCTGGCGGGGGAATCGTATGGAGGAGGAGGGGGTGGGGGTTCCTCAGGGACCCTCTTTTTGCGGCCAGACTTCTTTTCGCCTAAGGCGAAAATCCCAGCACGAGTAGCAGAAGGTAGCCAACAGCGCACATACTCGCTCTCTTCAGGATTAAAGGGCTCCTTATCATTTACATAAGAATTTAGGGCCTCTGACAAATCCAATCTTCAAATGAACCAAAAATTGGCCAAAATAAATGATCTGGTCTAATCTGCTGGTTACCCCAGACATACATACAATAATATACCATTTTCTCTTTACAGCACTGCCCTTCCAGTTCATTTCTTCCTCCTCATATCCAGTCCTCACCTTCCAAGCTGTACTTTCTGACATTTTTTTGTCTTTCCTGCCTCTTCCCACTATCAAGGGAAGCTCAGACACCTCATAAACTGCCCTTCATGCAGGAAACCCAACCTGTTAGGCTTCTTATGGTCTTTTACCTGAGCAGAGAGAAGTCACCTCACCATGATCTTCTAAATCCCACAACTGCTGCTGTTCTTTCAGCTTCTCTGACAGACACGACCATGTTGCTGCTGCTGTCCCGTCATGTTCTCAGGTGGGATGGACATGACAACCCGTCTCTCTTCCTGGGTAGGGCCTGTGGGCACTTTGGCAGAGGTTCTTTCCCAGCCATGTCCCTGCTGCTGGGCTGTCACCTCCAGACACAGAACTGACCTCACTGTCCCCTTCACAGCCACATGATTCTGCCTGGATTTTGAGTGTCTGAGACACAACTGACCTCATAATACCACACACACCCATCCCCCTCCTTAGCACCCAGGACCTGACCAAGACTGAACCGTGCTCTACACAGTCCTACCCCTGCCCCTCTTTCCCACAGGCTGTAGACATCCATCTCGCTTCCTCACCTTGTTCAAATTATTCAAATATATTTCCTACTAACAATGAGAGTGAAAAGCACTCCTCACTGAAACTGCTGTATTTATGTTAACACAGCACATATGTCCTCTTTTGCCTTTTTTTTTTTTTTCTATTCTTCCACCTATTCTCTCTCCAGAAACCTGTCCAAGGCAAAAATTCTGTCAAATCACAGAATAACTCACGTTTGCAGAGAGCCCTTGTCTCACTCATCTTGTCTCACTCTCCTGCTCAGGGCAGAGTGAACCAGGTGACGTTGCTCAAGGTCTCCACCCAGGTTTGCATCATCCTCAAAGGCACTAAAGATTCACTCTGTTACAATCATAGAAGGGGAGAATAAAGATGTTCAACAGTGTGTCCAAGTGCTGGTCACTGAGGGGATGACACCAGTAACTGGCTGCACACAGGACTTTGTACCACTGGTGATATTTGGGCTTGATGGTTCAGCCAACTTCCCCACCCAGCATCCACTTCTGAGCCCCATCAGCACCACTCTGGCCAGAAAGAGACCATGGCTGAGCCTTGCAAATGCCCTGTACACAACATGCCTTGCTTTCCCCTGTCCATATCGGGTTCAGCAATCCCTTCCTTGTCACTCACATTCCTGGAAAATGGCTGCAGGAGGCTTGTCCCATTTCCCCTTCCCAGTGGGGGAGGAAGGGTGGCCAGACCTGTGTTTATCCCAGTCTTCTAATTGCTGCTCTTCTTGAAGATGGGTTTGGAGGTTTTTTTTTCTAAGGCCCCCAGAACCATTCTGGTTTCTAGGGCACTTTTGAGATTCACAATCTCCATTGGAATCACAAGAAAGGGTGCAGAGCAGAATGTAACACTTGCTCCCTGTCCAAGGCAGCTGAGATGAATCTCCCCCCACAACCCACAACACAACTGATCCGAGTGGGGTTTGTTCCTGGAGTCACACACAGAATGTCTGTTCTGTCAGGGCCTCACATATCTGAGTTGGTCTCAGGACTTTATTTGGAAAATAAAGTAGCAATAAAATGAGGCAAATATAACAATAGGCAAACTCCTTCAAAGTTAGAAGATCCTTTAGTGTAAAGCACAGAAAAGAAAGAAAGAAGAAAGAAAGAAAGAAAGAAAGAAAGAAAGAAAGAAAGAAAGAAAGGGAGAGAGCAGAGGGAGGGGGAAGGAAGAAAGGAAGAAAGAAATTCACCCAGGGATGCTCAGAGACAGAGTCTGTCCCTTTTATACACAGAAGCAGGAGTCACAGTGTCCCTCTGGCCTCCTGTTGCCACTCCCAAAGGATGGGAGACACCTCAGCCCTGTGGTGTGTCACCTGCTCTGCACTCATCTGAGATGTCCCACGTCATGAGGAATCGACACAGGGAGCTCAGTTAAAGGAAGCACAACCCAGTCCTGCATTCAGGTGATTTTCCATAGGTTGTTCCTCACAATATGAAGTGACCTCAAGACCTCGTCTGTCTCGCAGGCCTTCACGGAATGGAAAGGAATAGTTGATGGTGTTTGTGCTCACTCAGGTTCATGTCACCTCACGTACATGATGTGCATGCTCACATCTCATCTGTACAAGGAAAACATGGACTATTCATTGAGTGTCCATCCATGGAGAGAAAATAGCCTCTGTGGGTGAGAAGCCAGTGCTGGAAATGATGGTTGTAAGGGGCCAGTCCATGGTGGTTGACCTGGGGTTCCTTCCACAGGCTGTCCAGTGCACTGGGGCACAGCCCAGCCCCTGCTCTGCTGGTCCTGCATGTCTCTGGCAGGAGCCTGGCTGTGAGAGGACACTGCTGTGTGCCAGCCCTGCACACACACACTGTTCAGCTGTACTCTGGTGTTTCATCTGTGGGTCACTTTCTTGAAAATGTTATTGAGAAAAACTTTGTAAGAAGATGTAAACCTTCAGGTCCTGCCCTGACCGGATCACCTTACTATCTGGAAAGGCTGTTGTGAGGCCAGCTCTGTCACAGCAGTGCCCATTGCCTGTCCCTGCCTGCGCTCACAGGACTGACACACAGCAGGACGGTGACCAAGCTGCCAGATCACTCAGGCCTTGCACCAACACAAGGGATGGGAAGGAGAGTGTGGGAGTGGAACCAGAACAGCTCTGGAAGAACAAGCGCTGGTGCTCCCTGGCAGGGCTGCCATGATGGACCCTTTTAGCCTCCTCCCATGGACAGGAACTGTCCCTGCAGCTCTAAAAGGGCTTGCAGGAAGGATATAGTGAAAATCAAGTCACTACAGGACCCTTTACTTTGTTTAAATACACACAGATCATGGCTCCTCATTTACACAATCAGGGGTTATAAAAGAAAAGCAGACAGTGATTTGGAAAGGGGATGACAACATTATCAGAACAAAAAATGCCAATGACAACAGAAAATACAGATGAGAAGCTGGACCTGCAACAAGTTACATTAAAAATTCTATGTAGAAGCAGATGAGCAGTTTATTGCTTCAGAAAACACTACGATATGAGTTTCCACAGAGCATCCTTGAGCTCCTGGTTCCTCATGCAGTAGATGAGGGGGTTCACTGCTGGAGGCACCACCGAGTACAGAACTGACACCACCAGATCCAGGGATGGGGAGGAGATGGAGGGAGGCTTCAGGTAGGCAAATATGCCTGTGCTGACAAACAGAGAGACCACGGCCAGGTGAGGGAGGCAGGTGGAAAAGGCTTTGTGCCGTCCCTGCTCAGAGGGGATCTTCAGCACGGCCCTGAAGATCTGCACATAGGACACCACAATGAACACAAAACACAAGAAAACTAAACAGGCGCTAACCACAATAAGCCCAAGTTCCCTGAGGTAGGAGTGTGAGCAGGAGAGCTTGAGGATCTGGGGGATTTCACAGAAGAACTGGCCCAGGACATTGCCCTTGCACAGGGGCAGTGAAAATGTATTGGCTGTGTGCAGCAGAGCATAGAGAAACCCAGTGGCCCAGGCAGCTGCTGCCATGTGGACACAAGCTCTGCTGCCCAGGAGGGTCCCGTAGTGCAGGGGTTTGCAGATGGCAACGTAGCGGTCGTAGGACATGACTGTTAGGAGACAATACTCTGCTGTGATCAAGAAGAGAAACAAAAAGAGCTGTGTCGCACATCCCAAGTATGAGATGGCCCTGGAATCCCAGAGGGAGTTGGCCATGGATTTGGGGACAATGGTGGAGATGCAGCCCAGGTCCAGAAGGGAGAGGTTGATCAGGAAGAAGTACATGGGGGTGTGGAGGTGCTGGTCCCAGGCTATGATGGTGATGATGAGGCCATTGCCCAGGAGGGCAGCCAGGTAGATGCCCAGGAAGAGCCAGAAGTGCAAGAGCTGCAGCTCCCATGTGTCTGTGAACGGCAGGAGGAGGAACTGGGTGATGGAGCTGCTGTTGGGCATTTGCTGCCTGTGGGCATGAGGACCTGTGCAAGGAGGAAAAGCTAGTGAAGGTTTAGATGAGACTTCTCTGGGAATAATCAAAACCATTTCCCACAGACCATCACACCCTGTCACACAAAGAGACACTTTTTTCAGGAGAACGTCCTGGCTGGAGCCCTCATCGGTGCTTGATGAGTGTGCAATGAAGAGCAGGGTCTCTGCCCAGGGGCTCCTGAGGAGTCAGCCTGACCCTGTGTGATCGGGTGGGCAGGGGCCAGTCCTGGGGTTCAGCTTTGTCAGCTGGAACCGCTCCTGGTGCAGAAGGGACTGTCAGCATCTGTACCCCCAGGCCTGAGAAACTGAGTTGGAGAGGTTTGGGGTTTCTACAGCTCCTTCTCCCCTCCCACCCTGGGGAGTGTTGTTGGCTGTCAGAAACCCTCAGCATTTCTGCTGCACTCAGGGAGAACAGAGCGAGTCCTGCGAGACCAGAGGGTGCCTGTGGGTCAGTGCAGAGTGAGGGCAGCTGCTCTGTCCCTCTGTCTTGCTCCAGCTGCCCTGGGCTGGCACCTTTCTGAGATGGAGGCTGATCACACTCCCATGTTACCCTGAAAAGCCACCAGGCACTTCTGAGAGCAGAGGGATCCAAGTCTGGCCATGACAAGTCTCACCCTTTCCTAAGGTCTCAGCACCCCACGTTTAGCCCAGGACACACACAGCTCATTCCCCAGCCCCACAGACTGCATTGCCCACAGCCCACAGGTCAAAGCAAAGCTGGGACACGTGTTCCCATGGACACACCTGCAGGAAAGGACCCACAAGGTCAGGCTGTGACTCTGCAGCTGAAACTGCCATCCCCAGAGAGCCTGACAGCAAGAACAAGATCCCAACAGCAGTGACCCAGAGCAGGGGAGCAAGAAGGGAAATGCGGTGAGGGTGGGTGTGAGAGAGGCCAGGGCAGAGGCAGCCGGGCACTCAGACAGCGTCACCCTTCCCCAGCTGTGCAGCCACCTCCCAGACACCAACACTGCCGGGCAGCTGCTCTCAGCCCCTGTGCTCTGCAGAGGAACTGGAGCTCTGGCTGCACAGGAGCTGCTTCATGCCTTGGAGCCCCCGGCCCTGAGGGCAGAGGCATTGCTGGGTGGGACAGGAGGCCAGGGGGCTGATCAGATGAGGGCTCTGCACTGGAAGGGTTCATACAGAGTTTTCTGTGTTCTCCCTTCCACAAAATTTCTGATTTGGGTTTCCTTTCATTCACTGATCATATCTCTGCTTCCTGGACATTTTCCTCCTGGGAGGTGTTTCCCTGTTCTGTGTCTTTTCCCTGTCAGCACTCACAGACACCATCCTACCCCCTGTGCATTCACCCTGGCCCTACAGACACCTGCCTGTTTGCAGGGAACTCCCTGGGCACATCTTCTTGTTTGCAGGTGGAGAAGTGCAGGCTAGAACAACCCTGCTGGGTGCAGCAAAGGTGACGCTGGTGCTGTCCATAGAAGAGGAGTAGCAGAAGGTACTTTAGGAGGATCCTGTTAAAGCTGATGACCACTCAAAGTCACAGCTCAGTGGTCCCAGTGACTTGTTCAAGCATGAGAGCTCCTTTTCCATTTCTCTTCTCAAATTCCCCAGGAGAAGCAAATTGAAAACACTGACTCCGAAAAGCTCCTTAGCTTTACAGTAATCCCTGTCTTTACCTTCCCCTTGAAAAGTCCTGTTGGAAATGTCCTAGAGTGATCTGGAGCTGTGAGCAGCCCTGACCCATGCAGCACCCTCTCAACAGCAGAAGGACCCGTGCCCTGGTGGGGGTCACTCCTTCCACCTGGCGCTTCTCCCCTCAGTGTTGTTGGGATCTCCCTGGGCAGGCTGAGCGCTGACCCTGGCAGGTGGCAGAGTCCCTGCCCTGGCACATCCCTGAGTGCAGGGACCCTGCTCTGAAGGACAGCCTTGGGCACCCCCGGGTGCATACTTGCCTTTGCAATCTGTAGCTGTCCCTGGGTGAAGGACACCAACATGCCCTGTACCCCTGAAGGTGCAGCAGAAAAGCTGTGCCCCAAAGCAGGTCCATTTTCTCTACTCTGGAGAAACTGCAAGCATCCTAATGAGAGATCCCATAGGCTGTGGGATGTGCTCGCTTTAGGAAATCGATCCAGGAACTGCAGCTGCATTGCCCTGGAGCCAGAGACTTACCATGCTAAGGGCTGTGAAGATTTTTCTCCAAGTGAACTCTCCTCTGCCCTCCCACCCCAGACTGTCTTATACCTCTTGTTTCCTCACTCCTCTCCCCTCGGTGCTGCAGGCAGTGCCCTCAGCCCTGCTGCACTCTGCAGAGGAGCTGCTCCTGGGCAGAGCTGTCTCTTTACAGTGCTACCTGGTTGCCATGAGCTCCCTCCATCCCAGAGCCCAGCCCAGCTCAGCAGCACAGGAGCAGCCCATGATGTCCCTTTCTCTGTCCCCTCTGAGCTCCCTCCAGATGTCCCTGGGGCTCCAAGAGAACCTGCTGTGAAACAGGCTGAAGTCACCACTGATGTTCCCTCTCTCAGCTGGCCGGAGACACATTTCTAACAGTATGATTTCCCCTCTCGGAGACAAAGTTACATCTAAAAATCACCTTTCTTGTGTTATTATTACACAGGACACCCAGAGAGAGACAGGGAGGGATCTTCTTTACCCATGCAGAGGAAACGGATTCAGCAGAGTCAGTGGGGGCATCTCACCCTGCATTGCTGTTCCCAGCATTTGAAGGAGACACAGGTCCCATCCGTCCTTCCCACAAGCCCACAGCAGGTGGGATTCCTCTTGCCTCTGTTCAGGGGTGCACAAAAGAGACACACAATGCAAACACCTGCATGTCAGCCTCTTTTATCTACTCCCATGCTAATTGAGACAGAAGGCAGGATGAGATGTTCAGATGCAAATACCAGCTGACATTTGGGTTGCCAGAGGTCATACAAGATACACAGAGGAAACTGTGAGCTTTAATAGAGTTCACAGAGACAGGAAAATGAAGGAACCCAATGAAGAACAGGGAGATCCCAGACTCTTATTTCACAATTTACCTGAATTCACACAGAAGGGGTGGGAAGCTTGGCTTGTAAGGGTAAAACTGCTCAGGGTTTTCCTTGCTTGGGTTCCCTCTTCTGGAGGCCTCAGCTTCAGCTGTTATCTACACTATAGCTTACAAATAAGTTATTTATTTAAGAAGCATTTCTGGCATCCTCGTTCGACTATCTGATTTGGGAAACCTTGTGAGATGAAACTTCCCTCAACATGAGCATGAGAGGTAGATACTTCTGAATCCCTTTCTATCCCCAGGAGTATAAACCCAGGATGAGGCACTCCGATTGATTCAGCTGGAAGCCTTCCCTTAGCAGGGGTAAAGGAGATCCCTGCCAACCTTTTCTTGGTGTCCTGACTAATGATGGGACAATGAAATGGTGATTTATGGACCTAAATCTAATTTTGGCAGGAGAAATGACACAGCTGGAAAGAGGTGGAATGCCTTCTTTGTTTCAGCCTTTAGTAGTAAAACCAGTTGTGCTTCAGGTGCACACCCTCCCTGAGCCTGAAGACAGGGATGGGGAGCAGAATGAAGCCCAAATAATTCAAGAGGAAATGACTGGTGACCTGCTACACCACTTAGACACCCCCAAGTCTATTGGGCCAGATGGGATATATCCAAGGATACTGAGGGAGCTGGGGGATGTGAACCACCAAGCCACTTTCAGTTGTTTACCAGCAGTCCTGGTTAAACAGGTAGGTCCTGATACTGTAAAACTGGCTAATTGAAGAAACTTCTGAAAGCAGAATTTAAGGTTTTAGAAACAAGCATCCCTTTAAAGACTGACGCACATCACTCAGGCACAGGATCGCTCTGCCTAATGAGGACCCCGAACAATTCCCAGACATAGGTTTTATTCTACATTTTCATTACATTTCCAAGAAATCCTTTGCATATGCATTACATTCCTTTGTTTTTTGGTTTGTGACCTTCTCCAGCTGCTGTCGTCACCTTATTTTCTGAGACCAAGGGCATGGTCTCCTACCCACCTCCTGCTTAACTTGAAATATACCATTCTTGTGACTTCATGCCTAATAAGTGCTTAAAACCTAAAATCTGTGAACCTTATTCTTATTCATTTAAGAAGTGCCTAAAATCTATCACCCTTATTCTTATCAACTTATTACTAATTGCTGATTTTAAGTATAATTAATGACTCCTCTTTTCTTGAGGGTTTGTAGCCATTAGGCTTCAATCCTCATTAAAATCCAAGTTTATAATCAGCAACATTCAGCTGAAGGACTCTTTATCCAACAGTCTTGAGATATGTGTTAAAGCCAGACTCAACTAATTGTGTGGGCCTCAAAATGTCTAAACTACAAGGTCAATAGTGTCCATAGTTTGTGACTGTTTTGCAAGCCGTTCTTAGCTTTGTTGTGTGAGCACCAAAACTGAAAGGATTTATGTAACTTTAGGTTACCAATTGCAGACAGGATTCATGCCTTAAATCTAGGACACTTATTCATATAGTCTTATTTTATTACTAATTGATGATTTTAGGTATCAGGCTTTTCAAGTGCTAGACCACAACAGATGTACATATTCCCTGAGTTCATCCAGTTACCTGCTGTTTCATACACCCAGAAATGCCATCCCGGACAACGTGCTCTGGGACACGTTCCTCATCCGAAGTGAAGATGAGCATCCTTTTAGTCCCCAGCTCATCCTCTGGACCTTTTGGAAAGACACATGCAACATTCGCTTTGTGCCAGTGTCAGAGTCCCCCCCATCTCCATGACCTTTCAAAGATGATGGAGAGTGGCCTCACTGTGACATTGTCTTACTTACTCAGCACCCTTGGATGTAACCTGTTTTCCTATGAACTGGCAATGTTTGACTTTGTGCAAGTAAACTTTGGTTTGATTCTGGTCCACAACTGGCGGTTCTCCAGAGTCTTACCTTGAGGCACAAAGGTTTGGGAGACCTTGCTGGTGAAATCTGAGGCAAAAAGGACATAGAATATCACAGTTTTATCTACACCCACTCTTTCTATATTCAGCACTGTCCAATCAGTATCTTTGTTTACTTCTTTAAGCATTCCTGAAGTAGGAACAGCTTGTTATGATTATTTTGAAATCACTTTTAGGTTTTGCCTCTGTATTTATACAAAAAAATGTTCTGTTTGGATGCTGCTGTCCTTGAAGACCAGCTGTGCTGAGCTCTGCTACCCTTCGGTGCTACTGACAACCGAATCCCTACTACAACTCCCCAGAATAGGTCAAAATCTGCTCCTCTAATGTCCAGAATCTGCAGCCTTCTGTTCTGCTTCCTCACCACCCTGAGAGGTGGCACTCTGCTGTTTAAGGGCCATGACAGACAGTTTTCACATCACTGAGCAGCTCTGCCTTGATCAGAAGTGTCAGATCCAGATTTGCATTACCCTAGTTGGCCAGTCTTTCAGCTGTGCTAAGATGTCCTGAGACACTCCAGAAACCACCAGGACTGTTTGTGTGCTGCCATATCCCCATTCCAGAAAATGCCAGGGGCATTGCAGTCCCCAGGGAGACTCAGGCTTCTATACCCAGGGACTTAATTCAGATCCTTAGAGAAGACTCTCTGTCCTCTTCCTCACCCTGACTGCAGGTTTCTCATCTCCCACCACAATGTCATCTTTACTGACCTTTCCCCTGATCCTCACTCACAAGGACTCAAGTTTTCACCAGTGGAGAAATTATCAAGCACCCAACTGTCTGTCTGTCCCCTGGCTCCATCTGCAGCAGCTCTGTGGCATTTCTGTCCTTTTCCTCTCCTGTCTTTGCTCACCTTGTTCTCATCACTGGAATTTCTGGGGTGGGGTTCAGGTTAAGCTGCAGTTCAGAGACCAGTCCTGTGGGTCCTGCCATGCAGAGGTATCCATCAGAGTGAAGTGTCAAGTCGTCTCCTAATTTGCAGGGCCAGGGCAATGCAAATGAGTGGATTCTCCTTTCAGGACAGCCCAAATTTAGGACATTTGACTCTTCCTGGAGGTCCCTGCTGAGCTGTGGGCTGCCCTCTAGAAGCAAACATCTCTACCATGACATCCCTGTGCTATCTCACAGTCCCATGGAGAAGACGCTTTGGCTTTAAGGCCATGGCAGTGCGGCTCATCACCGTATGTGGGCAGCTGCAAAGAGCCGTGTGTATCCCTGGCTGGAAGGGCAGAGCTGAGATCCTCCTTAGGTACAGTGAGGTGGGTGAGAGGTTTGGTGATCTGCCCTTGGAAACTGGGTTCCTCTGCTCTCAGCAGTGGCCAGTTCCTGCTCAGGGGAACATCTGGACGTGATCGTCCTCCAGATCAAGGAGAAACCAGCCCAGGGCAGCTGAGACCAGGAGTGAAGGACAGACCAGCTGCCCTCACTCTGCATTGACAGTCACTTTGTCTCTTTGCCCAAGATGTCAGCTGGTATGCAGCAGAAATAGCATTTCTGCCTCAAAAACACCCCTCAGATGTGGTGGGAAAACTGGAACAGAAGAAACAAAACCAAGTCCCCACAGTTCTGCTCTGCAGTGTGGTGAAATGGGAGTGGCAATGCTGAAAAGCTCTTCAGTATCATGAGTGGATTTAAACTGAGATTACCTGGTGTTCCTATTTACCCATTGTGGAAGGGCGGGACTGACGCCTGCAGAGCCGACAGCAGAGGCCCTGCTCCCAGTGACACCATCAGCCAGCACCAGTCACAGCTCATGAAAGACCCCTGCCAAAGTCTTCCTGAAAGGGCCAAGGTGATTAGGGGATTTTTATGAGTATTGAAGGTATTTTGCCCAGAGAAATCTTACCTAACTTATTTATACCTTTTCCTCTTTGGACAGTCCCAATGCATAGAGGTCCAACAGCAGTTCCACCACCCAGTTCGTCCTCCTGCCGTTCACAGACACACGGGAGCTGCAGCTCTTGCACTTCTGGCTCTTCCTGGGCATCTACCTGGCTGCCCTCCTGGGCAACGGCCTCATCATCACCATCATAGCCTGGGACCAGCACCTCCACACCCCCATGTACTTCTTCCTGATCAACCTCGCCCTCTTTGATCTGGGCTGTATATCCACCACTGTCCCCAAATCCATGGTAAATTATCTCTGGGACATCAGGGCTATCTCATATGAAAGGTGCACTCCCTGCACAGCTCTTTTTCTACCTGTTCTTGATAGCATTCTCTTCTCACCATCATGTCGTACGACTGCTACGTTGCCATCTGCAAACCCCTGCACTACGGGACCCTCCTGGGCAGCAGAGCTTGTGTCCACATGGCAGCAGCTGCCTGGGCCACTGGGTTTCTCAATGCTCTGCTGCACACGGCCAATACATTTTCACTGCCCCTGTGCAAGGGCAATGCCCTGGGCCAGTTCTTCTGTGAAATCCCCCAGATCCTCAAGCTCTCCTGCTCACACTCCTACGTCAGGGAAGCTGGGCTGATTGTGGTCAGTCTCTTAGTACTATTCAGCTGTTTTGTGTTCATTGTGGTGTCCTATGTGCAGATCTTGAGGGCCGTGCTGAGGATCCCCTCTGAGCAGGGACGGCACAAAGCCTTTTCCACCTGCCTCCCTCACCTGGCCGTGGTCTCCCTGTTTCTTGGCACTGGCATGTTTGCCTATTTGAAGCCTCCCTCCACCTCCTCTCCATTTCTGAACCCGATGATGGCGCTTCTGTACTCGGTGGTGCCTCCAGCAGTGAACCCCCTCAACTACAGCATGAGGAACCAGGAGCTCAAGGATGCCCTGTGCAAACAAATGACTGGAGGTTTTCTGCCCATATTATCTTGCATAACAGCGAAAATTTAACTCATTGGAGACTCAGACTGTTTGCTTCTTTCTGTTGGTGGTGGTGGTGTTGTTTTTTCAATTCTGATAGTATCCTCTCCTTTCTAATTCACTGTCGGCTTTTATTTTCCAAGCGGGTGTTTGTTTAAATAAGGAGCTGTGCTCTCTGTGTTTAAACAAAATAAAAGGCCCTGCAGTGACTTTTTTTTCCTGAGATCCTACCTCCAAGGCATTTTTGGAGCTCAAGGGACAGTTCCTCTGTTCATGGGTGGAGAAGAACCATGTCCTGTCATGGCAGCACTGCCAGGGAACACCAGCACTTTGTCTCCTGAGTTGTTCTCTTTCCACTCCCACACACTCTTTCTGATCTCTGGCATTGGTGCAAGGCCTGAGTGCTCTGGCAGCTTGGTCACTGCCCTGCTGTGTGGCAGTGTCGTGGCCATAGACAGGGACAGGCAATGGGCGTTTCTGTGACAACGCTGGGCTCCATAACAGACTTCCACAAAGAAAGGTGATCTCCTCAGGGCAATTCCTGAAGATTTAGGTCTTCTTCCAAAGCTTATCTCAAGAGTCTTCCCAAGAAAGCGGTCAAAACACCATTGTACAGCTAAACAGTGTGGTGTGCAGGGTTGGAGCACACAAACGTGTTCTCACAGCCAGGCCTCCTGTGACAGGCTTGAAGGACCAGGAGAGCAGGGTCTGGTCTCTGCCCATGTGTGCTGGACACCCTGGGGAGTTTGCCCCAGATCAATTATCATGGAGTGGCCCATTTACTGCCCTGAACGGAGGTGCCTATGTCCGTTGCTAATGAGGTGGGGCATCCCAGAAGAGTTTAGAGTATGGTGACACAGCACAGGGATGAAGTGGTCCCATCCTTTGGGAGTGGCAACAGGAGGCCAGAGACACACCATGAATCCTACCTCTGTGTGTAAAAGGGAAAGACTCTCTGAACATCCCTGGGTGCAGAAGAACTCCACGAAGCCAGCTCAGATGTGGAAGCCTGACAGAACCCTGACATTTCTGTGTGTGACTCCAGGAACAAACCCCACTGGCCCAGTGAGATTCATCTCAGCTGCCTTGGACAGGCTCATTGCAAGTGGTCCTGTCTGCTACGTCAGCCTTGCCCAAGGTGCTGGATTGTGCTCTCATAAGAACCAAAGCAATCAGAGAGGTTCTGGGGTCCTTGGAAAAGACAGATATCAAAGCCATCTTCAAGATAGGCAAGAATAAGAACTGGGTGACTTAGGGGTTGCTAAGCCTATCTCCATCCCTGGGAAGCGGATGGGATACGTTCTCCTGCATCCATTTCCAGGCACTTGAAGGACAATAAAGAGATTGTTGAACCAAACTGGGCAGGGAAAAGAGAGGCATGGTTGTGTACATGGAGTTTTTCAAGATCTAAAACATGGTCATGTGTGGTGTCTTTATAGCCAGATTGTTGCTGTCTGGGCTGAAGAAGTGGATGCTGGGTGGGAAGCTGGCTGAACCATCAAGCTCAAACGTCATCAAAGGTACAAAGTTCTCTGTGCAGCCAATTACCATGTGCAGCACCTTTCAGTAACCAGCAGTTGGGTCAGCACCGTTGAATGTCTTTATCCTCCCCCTGTATGATGTGACGCAGTGCACTTTAGCTCCTTTGTGGATGATGCAATGCTGGATGGAGGCCTTGAACAACCTCACCTGGTTCACTCTGCCTTGAGCAGGAGAGTGAGACAAGATGGTGTTCAGGGCTCTCTTCACACCTGTTATTCTGTGATTCAAAGAGTTTTTCCCTTGGAGATGTTTTTGAAGAGAGAATAGACGGAGGAAGAGAAAAAAAAAAAAAAAGACAGAGAAGGACATAGAAAAGTTGTCAACATAAATAAAGTAGTTCCTGTGAAGAATGTTTCTCCACTCAGATCAGGAGGATGAAATATATTTGATCAGTTTGATAAAACAAGTACACTTGTGTCAGGTCACGTCTTGGGCTATAAGGAGGGTGATGGATGGGGATGGTGTTATAAGGTAATTTGTGTCTCAGAAACTCATAATCCAGGAAAAAGCCTGTGGCTGTGAAGGGGACCATGGGGTCAGTTCTGGCTCTGGAGGTGACAGACCAGCAGCAGGGACATGGCTGGGAAAGAACCTCTGCACTAGGACAGGCCCTGTCCACAAAGAGGACTTGGAGATGGGCTGTCATGTCCATTCTGCCTGAGTACGTGACAGGACAGCAGCTGGTATATGGTCATGTCTACCAGAGAAGCTGAAAGGCACTCATGGGTTTTACAAGATAACGGTGAGGTTGCTTCTGTGTGGTGAAGTGAAAGACCACAAGAAGCCTGACAGGTTGGGTTCCCTGCTTGAAGGGCAGTTTCTGAGATAGTCGAGCTTTCCATGGTAGTGGGAAAATGCAGGAGAGGGAGAAAAAAAGGCAAGAAGAGCAACTTGGAAGATAGAGACTGAATATCAGGAGTAAGAAATGTCACTGGAAGGGCAGTGCTGTGGGGCAAGAGGTCGCCCAGAGGTAGTCTGGATCAGCCCATGGTTTGTGTTCCAAAGAGCAGCCAGTGAGGGTGCAGACACAGCAGTGAAGGTGCAGAAATGCTGGGGTGAGAGCAGGTGGGGAAGTGAGATGGGTGTCTGCAGCCTGCAGGGAAAGAGGGGCAGGGGTAGGACCATAAAGATCAGCCTGTGGTGGAGATGGCAAAGGGCGCTGTAAGGCTGGAAGGGACCCACAGAACCCAGGTCTCTGTCCCCTTGGCCATGGCAGTTGTCTCTGCCACTGAGGCCCAGGAGAAGACATGTTTTCCTCATGGCACTGGGGCCTCGCTGCCTCCTTGCAGCCCCATGGGGAAGCTGGAAGTTGTTGTCCCAGTGTTGTCCTTCCCTGGGCCTTGCACACCCACATCCCACGGTCCCAGGAAGAGCCCTGAGCCGTGTGTGAGGGACAGGATCCCCCTTCCCATTGCCTGGAGCTCATGGGTCTCCTTTCTGCTTCAGAAAGCAAACCAAGGGGTTTCTGAGCATCAGAGCTGAAGAAAAGACTCAAAGGAGACCTCATGGTGGGTACAGCTTCCTCACAAGGGGAGAAGGAGGGGAAGGTACTGATCTCTTCCCTCTGGTGACCAATGACAGAACCCAAGGGAATGGAAGAAGGGTGTGCCAGGGGAGGTTCAGGTTGGACATGAGGAAAAGGTTCTTCCCCCAGAGGTGCTGGACACTGAACAGGCTCCCCAGGGAGGTGTCACGGCCCCAACCTGACAGTGTTCAAGAAGACACTGGACAACGTCCTCAGACACACGGGGTGACCTGTGGGGTGTCCTGTGCAGGGACAACAGTTGGACTTGATGATCTTTGTGGGTCCCTCCCAACTTGTGACATTCTATGATTTTATGATTCTATGAAATATTAGGTCACCAGTCCATGTTTTCATTGTGCACATGAGCTGTAAACACACACATCATGTGCATGTCCATAGTGTGTATGTGGAGAGATGAACCCAAGTGAGCACAAATGCCATCAGCTATTCCTTGGGGTGCCATAAAGGTCAGTGGGACAGAGATGGTGTTCAGGGGTCTCTTCCATCCTGTGTTATTGTAGGATTCCATGAATCTTTTCCTTGGAGAGCTCTTTCATGTCAGAATAGACAGAGGAAGGAGAAGAAAAAAACAGAGGCAGAAGCAGAGATGTAAAATGCCCCAGAGTAAATACAGCAGCTCCTCTGAGGAACGTTTCTCCACTCAAACCTTGATAGGAAATCTATCAGATACACTTGATGAAAGTAGCTCAGTTTGGTCTGCTCACACACTGGACCACAAGGAGCGTGATGGTGGCTACGATGTCGTGTGGTCACTGTGTCTCAGGAACTCATAGTCCAGTAGGAACCAATGGGTGTGGAGGGCACTGTGAGGTCACTTCTGCCTCTGCAGGGGATTGGCCAACAGCAGGAACATGGCTGGGAAAGGACTGTGAGGTCGCACACACGAGAAAAGCAATCAGGCCCAATCAGCATGGCTTGATGAAAGGCAGGTCCTGCTTGACCACCCTGATCTCCTTCTGTGACAAGGTGACCGGCTGAGAAGATGAGGGAGAGTCTGTCATGGGCAGTGAATCCGCCACACGGGCTGTGGGTGTTGTGTCCTTAGACTGCAGTAAAGCCTGTGACACCGTATCCCACAGCATCTCCTGGAGAAGCTGCAGCTCATGGCCTGGATGGTGTATCTGCGATGGGTAAAGAACTGGCTGGAGGGCAGATCTTTTTGCTCTCTACAGCTGTCTGAAAAGAGGTTGTTGCATGGAGGGTGTTGGTCTTCTCCTGAGTAGCAAATGATAGGATGAGAGGAAATGGCCTCAGCTTCTGCCAGAGAAGGTTCAGAATTGATATTAGGAAACATTTCTTCATGGAACAGGTTGTGAAGCAGCGGAACAGGCTGCCCAGGGACGTGGTTGAGTGGTTTAGACACCTGGAGGTGTCTAAAATATGTATAGATGAGGTTCTTAGGGACATGGTTTAGTGCTAGAGTTATGGTTAGACTCAATGATCTTATTGGTCTCTTCCAACTCAAATGATTCTATGATTCTATGACTCCATGCTTGAAGGGTTATTTCCCAGACTGTGGAGTTTTCGTTGGAGGTAGGAATCATAGAATCATAGAGTGTTGGAAGGCAGCTTCAAGGTCATCTAGTCCAACCCCCTGCCATGAGCAGGGACATCAACCAGCTCAGGTTGTTTAGAGTCCCATCCAGCCTGGGCTGGGATGTCTCCAGGGACAGGGCATCCACCACCTCTCGGGGCAACCAGTGGTCATGTGTAATCACCCACATTGTAAAAAATGTATTTCACATGTCTGGCCTGAACCTCCCCTCTTCTAGTTCAAAACCATCACCCCTTGTCCTATCACAACAGGCCCTGCTATGAAGTCTGTCCCCATCTTGCTTATCGGTCTCTTTTAAGTACAGAAAGGCCGCAATAAGGTGTCCCTGCAGCCTTCTCTTCTCCAGGCTTAACATCCACAACTCTCCCAGCCTGTCCCCCCATCAGAGCAGTTCCATCCCTCTGATCATCTTGGTGACCCTGCTCTGGACCCTCTCCAACAGGTCCATGTCTTTCCTGAACTGAGGGCTCCAGAGCTGGACGCAGGACTCCAGGTGGGGTCTCACCAGAGTGGAGCAGAGGGGCAGAATCCCCTCCCTTGACCTGCTGGTCATGCTCCTTTGGATGAAGCCCAAGATATGTTTGGCCTTCTGGGCTGCAAGCACACATTGCCGGCTCCAGTCCAGTCTTTCACCCACCAGTCCCCCCAATTCCTTCTCATCAGGGCTCCTCTCAATCCCTTCATCCCCAGCCTGTACTGATAGTGGGGGTTGCCCCAGCTCAGGTGCAAAGACCTTGCCTTTGGTTTTGTTGAACTTCAGGGGATTCACATGGGTCCACTTCTCGTGCTTATCCTGGTCCTTCTTGATGGCATCTGTCCCTCAGGCATATCAGGAACACTGCTCAGTTTGGTGACATCCGCAAACTTGCTGAGGCTGCACTTCATCCCACTACGTCATTGATGAAGATATTAAACAGTACTGATCCCAGTGTGGACCCCTGAGAGACATCACTTGTCACCAGTGGCCATCCAGACATTGTGCCATTGACCACCACTCTCTGGGTGCGACCATTGAGCCAGTTCCTCACCCACAGAACAGTCCAGCCATCAAATCCATACCTCTCCAAATTAAAGAGAAGGAGAGAGACCATGTCAAAGGCTTTACAGAAGTCCAGGTAGATGACATCCATAGCTCTTCCTTTGTCCACTGATGTAGTTACTCCATCTTAGAAGGCCACTGGGTTGGTCAGGCAGGACTTGCCCTTGGTTGAAGCTGTGCTGAATGTCTCAAATCACCTCCCTGTCCTCCTTGTGCCTTAGCACAGCTTCTAGGAGGATCTGAGCCATGATCTTCCCAGGCACAGGTAAGAGGCTGACAGGTCAGTAGTTTTCAGGGTCCTCCGTTCTACAGCAGAGCAGAGAAACACTGCCACACAGTTCTAGATTACAAGGTGGAGACTGGACATGAGGAGGAAGAAATGTCACTCAAAGGGCAGTGCTGTGGTACAAGAAATCATCCAGAAGGAGCAGGAGATCAGTCCATGTAATTGTGTTTCCAGGAACAGCATGAGAGTGGAGACACATCAGTCAATGTATGGAAATACCAGGGTGAGAGCAAGGGGAGGAAGCGAGATGGGTGTCTACAGCCTGCAGGGAAACAGAAGCAGCTGTGGGACAGTGTAGGACAACCTGTGGTGGAGATGGCAAAGGGCACTGGCAAGGCTGGATGTCACCAAGAGAACCCAAGTCTTTGTCCCCTTGGCTATGGCAATGGCCTCTGCCACCAAGGCCTGTGAGGAGACATGTTGTCCTCAGGCACTGGGGCACCTCATGGCCTCCTTGCACACCCCCAGGAAGGCTGGGAACTGCCACACCATTGTCCTTCACTCAGCACCACACAGCCCACATCCCCCTGCCCCAGGAAGAGCCCTGAGCAATGTGTGAGGGACAGGATCTGCCTTCCCAGGGGCTGGGGGTCAGGCCTTGGCCTCTCTGCTTCATCCAACTAAACCAGGGTTTTCTCAGCACCTCAGCTGCCTGCACGTTTCCCTTTGTTTATCTGCCATCATGGCCTCCAATTCTCTGCTCTAACGAGTCCCTGGGGAGGCTTTGCTGGTACTTGTCCTCAGTGGAACTCATTAATACTTCAAGGAACTTAGTACTTTTTTCTTCTGGCTTTGACTTCTGGAAAGGTTTGTGCAGTCTCCTCTCAGCACCTGAGTAATGTTCAAGGACTCAGCACCAAATGCACCATGGGGCTCATTACACTCAAGAAAGCTCTAACAAACCATGTCTCTTCTTGTAATTTCCTTCCAATCTTGTATAGTTAATTAGAGAGTTTTCTTTGTGTAATTATGGAGAAAGATTTCAAAAAGCTTCTGATAAAAAAGTCTTTCTATTGTAAAGGGTGTATTTTAATACTTTTCAGTTTGGAGAAGGTGTGATTGCAGCATTGTCTGATGTTGATCCAGGGTCTCACCTAAGGATGTCTGGACTGGCTGGAGAAGCTGTCCCTTGAGGTCTCACACCGTGTGGACAACCTTGCTCCTCACCTCCCCAACCCCATTGTTTCTCTCATTGGCCCCCTGGGCCTTGCATCCCTTTTCCTCACCCCAGACTTCACTGCATCTGCAGCTGGATGTGCCAGCTCCTTTGCACCAGCTCCCACCTGCTCTCCTTGGAGACCCAAGTGCACACAGCAAAGAGGGACTTTGCTTTACCCTTGAACAAACAAAATACAACTGATGAGAGTCATGATTAAAAGAAAACAGACTCCTCAACTGTATGCCAAGGACAAGCTGCCACCACTGAGGTTCACCTTCTCCAAGGCATAACCATGCAAGAAATGTTTTAGACATAAAGGAAATCATAAAATAAACACAATAAAAGAGTTGTCTAAAGACAGAATTAGACAAACTACTGAAAGACAAGGAAGCTTTTAACTCCTTGAAGCTGAAAGCAGCAACTGGGCTGTTGACGAGTGTCTGAGTGATCAAACAGTAAGAGGAAGGGAAACCCAGAGAGCAATCGCAAGTGTTGTGTGCAGATCAGCTGCTGGAAATGGAACTTCAGACATGGTCAGTTTAGTCAGGGCAGGAGGAAATACCTGGAGGATGAGGGAGATCAGATGCACAGATAACAGAGAGAGTGCTGACAAGGCAAATGTAGTGGAGGATCAGAAGTTCTCCTCTTGCTCTTAATGCACATCCTGAAAAGTCTCATTTTGATCTAATGAGAAAACACTGATATTTAAAGTATTCAAAACAAAGAAAGGAGAATTACAACACCAACAACGTTTGATGTTTAAAGTTGCAAGAACACATTTCCTTCACTCTACATCTTTCAATTGGATTCTTTTTCCCTCCATTTTTAAGATATGTTCTCTAGATTTCTATCCTACCAAACCCTACAACATTAAGAAAGATAATCCTTGTGTCTTGCAGAGAGTCGAAGGCACCAAAGGATGCACAGCCATGGGCTGTCAGTGCCACTTTTTACCCTTGGCACACAGTGAGTCATGCTGGAAGCTGTTGGCCACTCTTGACTGATGGAGGAAAGAGGGATAAAAAGGTTAATTGAGATGTTCTCTTTTTAGATGGCCATGTTGACAGTGATCTCAACAAACCTGTGTTGTCTGCCTTTCTATGTGATCGTAAGGAAAAAATTATATTTATGTGTTGGTAAACATATAGTAAAATGTATAAGTGTGTCCAGTTATATCTCCTATCAGCACTCTCAAAGGAAGAATCTTTCTTCAGAGAAGTTGCTGTTTTGATACTGTCTTTGTCACTCGCCCCTGCCCCACTGGCCACTGGGACCAGGGTGCCCTCAGCCGCCTTCCTTGTGCTGACCATATCTTTGGAGAAGCCCTCCTGGGTGCCCTCCCCTTGCACAGCCATTTCAGCCACTGCTCAGCATTGACTTTGCTGGCTCCATCCCTGCACCCCCAGGCCAGGTGTCTGTCTGTCTCCTGGGCAGCCTGTTCCCCTCCAGCCTCCCTGCACGTCCTTCTGCTGTTTGATCTAAGTCAGGGGGTCCCTGTTCATCCATGCTGACCTCTTGCCAGGCCTTGCTGGACTCCCTGGCCATCAGATTGGTTTCTTCCTGGGCTCTGAGGACATCGCCGCTGAACAGGGACTCACAGCCTGTTTGTTGTCCAGGACAACCAAAGCAGATCCTCCAGTAATGAAATCAGCTCTCCTGCAGGACTGCACTGTTGTTCTGCAGCTGCCTTGCTTCTCCACCATCTCATGGTTACTGCAGCCATGGCCGCTCTCATCCTTCACATCCCTGGCCTGATCCACATTGTCTGTCAGTAGGAGACCAGCCCTAGTCAGCTCATCCATGTTTGTCTCAAAATGCTGTATTCCACACCTGCAGGAGCCTCCTGGGTTGCTTGTGCCCAGCGCTGCTGCCGTCCCAGCAGACCAAGCCATGGTCCAACTTGCCATGTACTCGAGGACCTGTGACCATGAAGCTTCCTCCAAGGCAAGGCTCTGTGCACACCAGGCTCCCCTCTGCACAGAGCTCATCTCCACCTCCTCATCCACCTGCTTGCCTTCCCAAGGAGCCCTGACCACCCCTGGCTGCCCTCCCACCACTGAGCTGTCCCACCAGGGCTCTGCAGTCCCCATGGGGAGCACGGTGCTGCCTGCCCAGCAGAAACGACAGTGCTGGGTGGGAAAAAGGAGAGGCAGGTGCAGGGGAAGTGTCTGGAGGTTGGCTGTGAGGTGCCCCCTGGTGCCAGAAGAGGATGATGCAAGGTGAGGCATCATGGGAGGGAGGTAGATTTGGAAGTCACATCTTTGAGAACAACCCAACTGGGCACGCGGTGAGTCAGGCCTAGTGATGTCACCTGGATGCTGGAAAACACACCCAGAAGTGCTGAGAGCCTGGGAGACAGGAGATGCAGGAGAAGGGGAAGATGACATGGCTGGTGGTGGGTTGGATGCCACTTCTATTGCGGTTACCTGGGGGTACATGTAGGCAAAGCCAACATGGCTGGATTATCACTTGTGAGGTCACCTCATGACAGCAATGTGATTGGCCAGAGTTAGGCAGGTATGATGAGGTCATCAAGGATACCAGATGGGAAGGCTGCAGACAAATAACTGTGCCCCTGGTGAGGCCCTGCCCTGGGTGAAACCAGCTGTACGTGCCATGGGAAACTGTGGGACCTGCGTGAGAAGCTGAGGGATGTGAGGAGGGACCAGCAGTGTGGGCAGTTCCGTGTGTCCCAGTTGGGCCTCACAGGTGGCTGTGGATGTGACCAGGTTGGCCAAACGGCACAGACAGGAGCACTTCCCACAGTCTGGGCAGTCAAGTCTTGCAAGGCCATCAGTGCCTGGAGGAGCCAGCAGTGATGCCGCTGAAGTCCCAGAGGAACAAGGCAATGGCATCCAAACTATCAAATTTGAGTAGAAGTGGAAATAACCTGAGCCCACTGGGGAAAAACTAACTGATGATGGTTATGAATTGGGGAGGAGACTGGAGCAGAGAAAGCTGGATCGTGGAAGAAGCAGCCTGTGGAAGGGAAAGAAGGATTCAAGGGACCAGCTGCCCATGGGGAGGTGGCTGCTCAGTGCTGCTCTGGCCAAGCCCCCAGCCTGATCTCCATGGTCTGTACTGCTTACTAGACTGGTTTCAGCTGGGATAGAGTTACTTATCTTCACAGCAACTTGTATGAGTCCATTTTACATTTGTGATGGAAACAGTGTTGATCACACCCCATGTTTCAGTCATTGCTGAGCAGTGCTTGCACAGTATCGAGGGTTTTTCTGCTTCTCACACCAAACCCACCAGCATGGGGGCCAGGGATGCACAAGAAATATGGAGGGGACATGGCTGGAACAGCTGAACCAGACTGACCAAAGGAATGTTTTACAACATATGATACCATGGTCAACAATAAAATCTGGGAGAGGAAGGGAGGGGAGGACATTCGGAATGATGGCGTTTGTCTTCCCAAGTAACAGTCATGTATGATGGAGCCCGTCTTTTCTGAAGACAGTTGAACACCCTCCTGGCAATGATGCAGTGAATGAATTCCTTAGTTTTTGTTGACTACATGCATAGATTTTGCTTTCCCTATTAAACTGTCTTTATCTCAACCCATGAGTTTTCTTTTGTGTTTCCGATCCTCTGTGTCATCCTGCTGTGGGGCAGTGAGTGACAGACTGTGTGGTGCTGAGCTGCCTGTCAGGGTTAAACTACAGAACTAATTAAACTGCTCCTGGCTCTTTGTTGTGTGAGTGGGCTCACTAGAGTGTGTGCGTTTGGGGGTGATGGTATGCACACATCTTCTTGGTCAATTCTAAGAGGCTAGCAAGGAGGAGGAGGGCCCCAGGATGTGGAGAAACCCAGGGTTAGGATGGCTAAATGGGTAATATCTCTGAGTCTGGGCTGACCCAAACCCCAGGTCCACACTGGAGGGACCACAGGAGTGTGTGTGAGACTGTGGGTAAGTTCTACCTGGGTTGTACAGACCACTCGTGCAACCTTCACACCAGATCAGGGAGAACTGGACACGGTCAGTACTGTTGCTGGTGGTTGTGTAAGTGCTGCTGTTGGTGTGGTGGCTGTGAAGGTGCTGTTGCCTGTTGGAGCTGGTCTGTGTCAGATTGTCTGTGTCCATCTTTGTTTCCCTGCAGATACCTGGTTTAGTGTGACAAAGAGGATTTTTCTCTGGCTGCTGTTGGGGTGAAACTCCTGGGCTTGTTGTTGATATCAGCTTTAAAACAACAGCCAAATCTAGAGGAAATGCAAGGGAGAGAGATCATTTTATTACAGAGAGGCAATGAAAGGAAATAAAGAGGATAAAACAATAAATAGAGTACAGGTCTGCATTGGGATACAGTAGAAGTCATTTGTGTAGAGTCATTGAAAGTTTATCAGCATCAACAAACATCCATGAAATCCCTTTCCTAATGGACTCCTTGAGCTCCCTGTTCCTCATGCTGTAGATGAGGGGGTTCACTGCTGGAGGCACCACTGAGTACAGAACAGACACCACCAGGTCCAGGGATGGGGAGGAGATGGAGGGGGGCTTCAGGTAGGCAAATGAACCAGTGCTGACAAACAGGGAGACCACGGCCAGGTGAGGGAGGCATGTGGAAAAGGCTTTGTGCCGTCCTTGCTCAGAGGGGATCCTCAGCACGGCCCTCAAGATCTGCACATAGGACACAACAATGAACACAAAACACATAGAAATTACACAGACACTAAACACAAGAAGCCCAAGTTCCCTGAGGTAGGTGCCCGAGCAGGAGAGCTTGAGGATCTGGGGGATTTCACAGAAGAACTGGCCCAGGGCATTGCCCTTGCACAGAGGCAGTGAAAATGTGTTGGCTGTGTGCAGCAGAGAATAGAGGAACCCAGTGGCCCAGGCAGCTGCTGCCATGTGGACACAAGCTCTGCTGCCCAGGAGGGTCCCATAGTGCAGGGGTTTGCAGATGGCAACGTAGCGGTCGTACGACATAATGGTGAGAAGGGAACACTCTGCACCAAGCAAGAAAAATACAAAGAAGACCTGAGCAGCACATCCTGCATAGGAAATGACCCTGGAATCCCACAGGGAATTGGCCATGGTTTTGGGGACAGTGGTGGAGATGGAGCCTAGGTTGAGGAGGGCGAGGTTGAGCAGGAAGAAGTACATGGGGGTGTGGAGGTGCTGGTCCCAGGCTATGGTGGTGATGATGAGGCCGTTGCCCAGGAGGGCAGCCAGGTAGATGCCCAGGAAGAGCCAGAAGTGCAAGAGCTGCAGCTCCCGTGTGTCTGTGAATGGCAGGAGGAGGAACTGGGTGATGGAGCTGCTGTTGGACATTTGCTGCCTGTGGGCATGAGGACCTGTCACAGGAGGAAAAGACAGTGACAAGTTAGGGGAGACTTCTCTGAGGAAAATAAACATGCTGTTTCTCATGGAAAACACCCTTCCTGATGGAGGGATTTTTCAGCTCATTCTCTCTTTCTACTAACTGAGAAAAACTCTTCATCACAGTTTAAAATACAGCTTGGGCATCTGGTTTCCATGAACAAATTTCTGGGGCAAAATCCACTGAACTGGTGTCAGAACAAAAACTGACCCACATCCCCACCCCAACCCCAGAGAGCAAGAGCACAAGGGACACGTGGAGAAACAGGGAAGGACAGTGCAGTGCTACCAGAAAATAAAGCAAGGACAGAAAGGCAGATGGGCATGCTGTGGAACCTTCTCCTGACCCGGCTGTGCTGCTGCCACTCACATAATGACACTGGAGAGCAAGTACTTTTAGCACCTTATTTGTGTACCACATTGTGTACCACATTGCAGGAACCCTTCACCTGGAGGTTCAGCTGCTGAGGTGTAGACCTGGACCCTATGGCTTTGGGGCAGAGGGTCTGCTGGGGAGGAGAGGAGACCAGGGGTTGCACTGGGAAATGTGTCTGCATTTCTGGAAGCCGTTAACTCTTACTGCCCACGTCTCTGCTGCCTGCAGCTGTGTCTCTGTCCCTGGTCTGCTCCCTGTCAGTGTCACAGACCCCGTCCCACCCGCTGTGTGCTCAGCTCTGTCCTGCTCACACCTCCTGGCACTGCCCAGGGGCAGCTCTGTGTGTGCAGGGGCTCAGGAGCAGCTCAGACAAGTCCTAACGAGAACTGGGGTCTCAGTGTCTTCTCCAAAGAGAAAATAAATCCCCATCTCCCACTGCACACCAAGACAACCAAGAGTGGAAAACTGAAAGCACAGACTCCTTCCCTTTTGGCTGTTCCTGTCTCGATGTCCTTGTTCAGAAGGACCCTCTGCCATGTCTGTGGGGTGATCTGGAGCTCTGAGCAGCCCTGACCCACACAGCCCCCTTCAACCCCACAAGCTCCCTGCCTGCCCTGCCAGGGGTTGCTCCTTCCCCCCACCGCTGCTGCCATGGGATCTCCCTGGGCAGGCTGAGCGCTGACCCTGGCAGGCGGCAGAGTCCCTGCCCCAGCACAGCCCTGGGGTGCAGGGACCCTGCTCTGCAGGACAGCCCTGGGCACCCCTGGGTGCTCACCCGGCTTCACAGCTGTTTAACATGGCCTGAAAAGAGACCCGTCCTTACAGATCCCACAAGCTGTGCCTGCGCCAGTTTTCGGAGATTCCTCCAGGAGCTACAGCTGCACTGCCCTGCACCCAGAGACTTACCACGGCAAGGGCTGCAAAGGTTTCTCCTCCAGTGAGCTCTCAGTCATCCTCCCAGTCCTGACCACCTTTAATCTCTCTCTGCCTTGCTCATCTCCTGAGATCCCCAGGCAGAGCCCTCAGCCCTGCTGCACTTTGCAGAGGAGCTGCTCCTGGGCAGAGCTGTCTCTCTGCAGCGCTGCCGCTTCCATGAGCTCCCTGTGTCCCAGGAGCCCAGCCCAACTCAGCAGCACAGGAGCAGCCCAAGGCACTTTAATGACCCCTCTGGTGGGTTTGGTGCTGAGGCCATGAACCTCAGACCCTGGAGGAAGTTGATGAAACCTTTCAAGAAGTCAAAGTCAGATTCAAACTCCAAAGTTTCTTGTAATGTTAATGGGTCCCACTGAGGGACACAGCTGAGAAACAACATTCAGGTTTGGTTAGAGAAGAAAACTGGAGGCAGAGATGGCAGGTCAGGAAAAGCAAAGTAAAGGTATCTCTGATGCTCAGTAAACCTGGATGTGTTTCATTACCCAAGGGGCCAAGGCCTGACCCCAAGCCCTGGGAAGGCAGATCCTGTCCCTCCCACGTTGCCCTGGGTCCTTCCTGGGCCAGTGTGATGTGGGGCTGTGCAAGGCTGGGGACAAGGAGGGTTTTGGAGCTCGTTGACAACATCTTCCTGACACGGGTGACTGAGAAGTCAGTGAGGTGAGGTGCCCTGTGGGACTTTGCACTTATAAGCCAGATAGAGTTGGTCAGGATGGAACAGTCAGGGATGGGAAAGTGGAGCTGACGCTCCTGGGAGATGATCACAAGGCCAAGAGCAGGATTTCAGGAGAGCAAGCTTTGGCCTGCTGAGGGACCTGCTTGGGTCCTATGGGATATATGACCTTGGTGTCTGCAGTGCTTTTCTCTCCCATTTCCTCCCTCCTCTCTCCCACCTGCTGCTGTGCAGCGTTTTTTACCCTTTCTCAAATACAATATCCCAGAGGTGCTGCCAGCATCACTGAGTGGCTCAGATTTGGCCAGGAGTGGGTCCATCTTGGAGCAGCTGAAATCGGTTCTGACATCGGTCAAACTCCTGTTGTCTTCTTAGAGAGGTGAGAACTGTAGCACATCAACACCTACCCCCAGTTCCAAGAGTTTGTCATGTAAACCCAATAGAGAGTGACAATGTGTTGGGTGTTACAAACTACATGATCATGTAGAAGAAATGGAAAAGATCTTCTGTCAGCAACTCAAGGAGGAAGTCTCCAGTCAATGAGCAGGTTCCTATGGGGAACTGTAATTGCTCTGATATTCACTGGCCTGACAAAGTGGCAAGTGCCAACAGTCCAGAGGATCTTGGGCCAACTGCTTAACATTTCTGCATCGTGGGCCAATGAGAGTGATGCTCACCTGGATCTGGAACTGGGAAACAAGGAAACCCTGGTGAGGGATGTGAACATCAGTGTCCACCTTGGCTGTTGTGACCAGGACACAGTGGGGTCCCAGGCAGCAGAGGAGAGGGAGGAAGGCCAGCAGCAGCGCACAGGCTGGTGCGCTCCAGAGGAGAAGACTTTGTCAAACTGGGGGGGCTGATTCAGGTGGTGCCATGGGAAGCAGCTCAGAAGGGTGAAGGAGCTCAGGAAATCTGATCAGCCTTGTCTGAACAGGCTGCTCCAAGCACAAGAATGATCTATCTGAGAACCAGTGAAATGAAGCATTTATCTCGTGAGGGTGTTTTCTGAACCGATGGAGCTCCAAGGCAAAAAGGCAGCACACAGGAGGTGGAAGCAGGGGAAGCTGTAAAGGAGGAAATTAGAAACCTTGGCCATGGATGCAGAGAATATGCCAAAGCTGCCCTGGACTTGATACCTGCAGGGGAGGCTGAGGGCAGCAAGATGAGCTGACACAGCTTCCTTATAAAAAAAGACCAGGGTAACATAGACCTGCTGCTGAACTTTGTAAGAATAGAATCAGACAGGACTGAGGTTCTTCATGGCTTCTTTGCCTCCACCTTCACCAGCAAGGTCTCCTGGGACTTTGTTCCTGAAGGCAGGAGTCTGGAGAACACCTAGCAGTGGATGGGGCTCAAGTCAGGGGTGACCTGAGCAAACTCAGACACCATTACAGAACAGGAGATGGGTCACTTGACCAGCTCCCTGAACACAAGTATTGCTGTGCTGTGCCACCTGAGATTGCCAGGGACACTCCTCACACACATGGTGATTTAGGCACCCACTTTTCCAATGAATTCATTCTTTATCAGGAGACGTTCCAGAACAATATGAACTGCTGATGCTGTTCTGGAAAGAGAGGGAAGGACGAGCAGGGAAGGAAATAGAAGAAATTTGGCTTAATTGCTATTTATTGTGGAAATGCTCTCTGTTTGGCTATTCCTGAAATCTCTCTAATCATCCACACCAGACTTGAAGCCTTCAGGAAAATGATGCACAGAGCCTTGGCATTTAAGAGTATTTTAGATGTTAATGAGCCCTCTGCTGCCCTGATCCTGAACTGCGGATGCTGAAAGAATGAACAAACCTCTCATGAAGTGAAAGGCAGAAGCAAACCCCAAGTTTCTGAGGGTGTTTGGACCCCATGAAGGGCCATCACTGACACAGCTGTGAAGGAAACAACCAGTGCATGTCCCTGTCCCTGGAGGCTGGTGAAGGGAAGACTTGGAGACACTGGTTCCAGGTGGTGAGGGCCATGTGGAGGTGGCTCTGGTGCCATGTCAGCCCTTGATGCTTGTTCATCACCAGAATGGCTGAGCCCTGTCCCCTGAGACCTGGTAGATTTTTCTCAAACAGTTTTCAAGGCTTTTTCTGTGGTCAGTGTGAGTGTTTTGTGTTTTGGGGGTGGGTTTTATGACAAGTGCTGTTGCTTTAACCTCAAATCTCTGGATTTCAGTGGAGTTGGAAATGCCTGTGAGTTCCTCACAACTCATCCAGCTTCTTTCATTCACCTGGCAATGGTCACCAATCACCTCAATGTCCCAGTCCCACACTTGCTCGAATCCTCTGTTTGGATCCACACTCCATCACTGCAGGAGGTTCATGCATCCACCAGGCCCATGGATGATTCCTGAGGTCCATCCAAGTGTGGGCAGTGTAAGAGAGGAGCAGAGCAGGGTCAGCTCATGGGCCATGACTGAGCACAGCCACCCCAGCAGCAGCCATTCCCCATCTCCCAGGCACAGCCATGCCCATAGGATGGAAACGTCACTGCCATACATGAGTAGCCCAGAGAGGCCTTTCTTCCTTCCATATTCCCAGGAAAATCTTCCTCCTCTTCCTCCTCCACCTGCAGACATCAACTGCTTTCCATTTCTGGGCTCAGACATGGCTGGAAGGGTTCACTGAAGCCATCAGCCATCTCATTGCTTCTCCCTGACATGCCCTGACCCTCTCCCACACCTACAATGGCCAATCATGGCTGCTCAGGCCTCCCACTCTTCAGAAGAGGCCTCGAGCTTCTTGGTTCTTCCTGGTGCTTATTATAAACTTCCTCGCTCTCTCCAGAGTTCACGGTGAGCTTTCTTGTCCATAACAGCCCCTTTATGACCATGTTTCACTAAATGGTTGTGTTTTTATGATCATTTGTGCAGAAAGGGCAGTCACAGGACAGCACCCAATATGTCAAAACTGATGCTGAGTGAAATGGTGCGTTCATCATTTACAATTAGTATTCAACACTTGTGCATCTAATTAGATAATTTCAGGACTGTAGGTGAAGAGGCAGATATGTGAAGAGCACTTAGAAGATGTGATAGAAGAATATTCCAGTTGATAATAGAGAATCATAGAATTATTTCTGTTGGAGGAGACCCTCAGGACCATTGAGTCCAACCACAACCTAAATCTAGCACTGAACCGTGTTTCTAAGAACCTCTTCTAAATGCCTTTAAAACACCTACAGAGATGGTGACTCCAGCACTGCCATGGGAAGCCTGTTCCACCACATGACAATGCTTTCCAGGAAGAATTGTTTTCCTAATATTCAATCTAAACCTCCCCTGGCACAACTTGAGGCCATTTCCTCTTGTCCTATCACTTGCTACTTGGGAGAAGAGACCAACACCCTCCATGTTCAACCTCCTTTCAGGCAGTTGTGGACAGCGAGAAGGTCTCCCCTCAGCCTCCTCCAGCTGAACCCACCAGTTCCCTCCGTCCTCCTCATCACACTTGTGCTCCAGGCACTGAGCAGCTTCGTCACCTCCCCTGCACTCTCTCTAGTGCCTCAATGTCCTTCTTATGATGAAGGGCCCAAACCTGAACACAGCATTCAAGATGTGACCTCACCAGCACTGAGAACAGTGGCACAATCACGCTAGTCCTGCTGGCCACACCATTCCTGCTACAAGCCAGGATGGTGGTGGCCCTTTTGGCCATCTGGGCATACACAGGCTCATGTTCAGCTGCTGTTGATCAACACCCCCTGACCCCTTTCCACCAGGCAATTTTCCAGCCACTCTTCCCTGAGCCTGGGGCTTTTGTGACCCAAGTGCAGGACCCGGCACTTGGTCTGGTCAAACCTCATACAAATGGCCTCAGCGCAATGATCCAGAGGGTCCAGATCCCTCTGCATGGCCTTCCCACCCTCCAGCAGATCAACACTCCCACCCAACTTGGTGTCATCTGCAAACTTAATGAGGGTGCACTCGATCCCCTCATCCACATCATTGATAAAGCTTAAATAGAACTGAGTCAAATACTGAGCCCTGGGGACACCACTTGTGACCGGACGCCAACTGGATTTAGCTCTGTTCACCACAATTCTTTTGGTCCAGCCCTCCATTGCACATTCACCATCCAGGCTACGAGCTGCAGCTTCTCCAGGAGATGCTGTGGGATACGGTGTCAAAGGCTTTACTGCAGTCTAAGGACACAACACCCACAGCCTGTGTGGCGGATTCACTCCCCACGACAGACTTTCCCTCACCTGCTCAGCCAGTCACCTTGTCAGAGAAGGAGATCAGGGTGGTCAAGCAGGACCTGCCTTTCATCAAGCCATGCTGATTGGGCCCGATTGCTCCTCTCGTGTGTGTGACCTCACAGTCCTTTCCCAGCCATGTTCCTGCTGTTGGCCAATCCACTGCAGAGGCAGAAGTGACCTCACAGTCCCCTCCACACCCATTGGTTCCTACTGGACTATGAGTTCCTGAGACACAAGTGACCACACGACATCGTACCCACCATCACCCTCCTTATGGTCCAGTGTGTGAGAAGATCAAAGTGAGCTGCTTTGATCAAATGTATCCAATAGATTTCCTATCAAGGGTTTGAGTGGAGAAACATTCCTCAGAGGAGCTGCTGTATTTACTCTGGGGCATTTTACATCTCTGCTTCTGCCTCTGCTTTTGTTCTCCTTTCTCTGTCTATTCTGACGTGAAAGAGCTCTCCATGGAAAAGATTCATGGAATCCTACAATAACCCAGGTTGGAAGAGACCCCTGAACACCATCTCTATCCCACTGACCTTTATGGCACCCCAAGGAACAGCTGATGGCATTTGTGCTTCCTTGGGTTCATCTCACCACATGCACACAGTGGACATGCACATGATGTATATGTTTGCAACTCATCTGCACAATGAAAACATGGGCTTTTGACCTAGTGTTTCGTAGAATCATAGAATGTCCTGACTTGGAAGGACCCACAAGGATCATGGAGTCCAACTCCTGTCCCTGCACAGGACACCCCGTGTGTCTGAGGACGTTGTCCAGTCTCTTCTTGAACACTGTCAGGTTGGGGCTGTGACACCTCCCTGGGGAGCCTGTTCAGTGCCCAGCACCTCTGGGGGAAGAACCTTTTCCTCATGTCCAACCTGAACCTCCCCTGACATACCCTTCTTCCATTCCCTTGGGTTCTGTCATTGGTCACCACAGAGAACAGATCAGTACCTTCCTTTCCTTCTCCCCTTGTGAGGAAGCCGTAGCCACCATGAGGTCTCCTTGGAGTCTTTTCTTCAGCTCTGATGCTCAGAAACCCCTTGGTTTGCTTTCTGAAGCAGAAAGGAGAAGCCATGACCTCCAGGCAATGGGAAGGGGGATCCTGTCCCTCACACACAGCTCAGGGCTCTTCCTGGGACCGTGGGATGTGGGTGTGCAAGGCCCAGGGAAGGACAACACTGGGACAACAACTTCCAGCTTCCCCATGGGGCTGCAAGGAGGCAGCGAGGCACCAGTGCCATGAGGAAAACATGTCTTCTCCTGGGCCTCAGTGGCAGAGACAACTGCCATGGCCAAGGCGACACAGACCTGGGTTCTGTGGGTCCCTTCCAGCCTTACAGCACCCTTTGCCATCTCCACCACAGGCTGTTCTACACGGTGCTACCCCTGCCCCTCTTTCCCTGCAGGCTGCAGACACCCATCTCGCTTCCCCACCTGCTCTCACCCCAGCATTTCTGCACCTTCACTGCTGTGTCTGCACCCTCACTGGCTGCTCTTTGGCACACAAACCATGGGCTGATCCAGACTACCTCTGGGCGACCTCTTGCACCACAGCACTGCCCTTCCGGTGACATTTCTTCCTCCTCATATCCATTCCTCACCTTCCAAGTAGACTTCTTTTTTCTCTTTCCTGCTTCTTCCCACTATCAAGAAAAGCTCGACCATCTCATAAACTGCCCTTCATGCAGGGAACCCAAACCGTTAGGCTTCTTGTGGTCTTTTACCTGACCAGAGAGAAGTCACCTCACCATGATCTTCTAAATCCCATGAGTGCTGCTGGCCTTTCAGCTTCTCTGACAGACACGACCATGTCCCTGCCGATGTCCCGTCATGTTCTCAGGTGGGATGGACATGACAACCCGTCTCTCTTCCTGGGTAAGTGTCCTGGTTTTGTTAAAAACAAGTTTCTCTTTCAGTGAATTTTGCCTGACAGCTAAAGCCTTCATATTAACTGCATTTTCCTGGAGAACCAGACACATGTTTTGGTAATCCTAGCAATGGAATGCAAACTTTTTGATAAGCATGGATGGACATCTCGTGAGAGGGGCGACGAGAAACAAGTGACTAAGAAACTGACCAACTGTGTATAACATTCCATTCACGTGAATACTTCATATAAAAGTGGGAGATCACGAGGATCTCGTCCTTTTTTTCCTTATGGCCGACATTAGGAGAGGACCTGGCTAGTCGTCCCTGCGAACTGAGGCCTAGTGAGAGACTGAATCCAGCTCCGCTTGGTTTCAGAGTCTAATCCAGGACTTTGGGTGCCGGCTCTGCAGCTGCTGAGACTTTCAAGATTGGTTTTGTATATTTTGTATTATTTTCTCTATTCTTATTAGTAGCATTAGTAAAACGTCTTTAATTTTTTTCCAACTCTCTTCTCTCTGTCCTTCTTTCCCTCCCGATCGCCTGTGCTGAGTGGAAAGGGGGAGAGGGAGGGGCAAAAGGGGGAAGTGGGGGGGGAGAGGAGGTTAACAATACATCTGCCAGGGTTTTATTGTTTTATTGTCACCCCGCAATCTTAACCCTCAACAATACCACAGGTAGTACAAAGTGTACAAAATCAGGCAGAGAACCTAATGATAGAATTAATCAGAGACTTTGCGTGAACACAAAATATCAGTAGCATCACTGCCTGCCTTCCCGTACCAAAATCAGCTGAGGACCCAGTACAGTGGGGAATAATCGCTACTACCTTACCAGATATAAACAGAACTGGTAAGACAGCATGTGAATCCCACACTGAAATAGAAGAAGTCCCAACTGAACAAAGGATAAGAGAACGACAAAAATGGAAAAAGCCAGGACACAGGACAGATTGTTTAAAATTACCTAAAGCAAGGTATATTACAATAGGACGATTCCATGATGTAGGATGGTGCTTCTATGACAAGTGGACCACTAAAATAGTGAATCAAAAGGTTGAACAGACCTACTGGGAATGCAAAGATCAGGATAACAAAAACATAACTGAATTATGGAACAATATGTGGACATTAAGTATTGTATAACAATACCAATACAGTGAAGCAATTCCATGGTGCATACAGTGGTCCGATGTAACAGAAGGAATGACAGTACCATGGTGGAATTGCTCACGGGTGATAACTTGTCAAACAGACATTAAAGAGATACCTTTGTCCATTGTCAAAGTAGCAGTGATTACAGGCTGCATTTATCGGAAACAATTAGACTCACAGGCAGCCTTTAAAATTGGCATTGATAAAGACAAAATTGACTGTAAAGGAGTTATAGGCAGTATGGGACATTTAGTTTGGGCCTTAAGTAATGGGACCTGGACTACACATTTGCCAATGGGAGGACCAATTAGAGAAATTACTTTGGGGCTGCGAACACTATGTCCCATTTGGAAAAGGTCACCTTTGAAAAATAGGCAAGAACTTTTATAGGTCAGACATAAACGAGAAATAAACGAGGATGATGTGTGGCATGAACCATCAAGCAATGTTAAATTTGGCTGGGCACTAGAATCTTTCTTTGCACCAATTGCAGCCTATAGGAATAGAGAAATGATTGATAAATTGATCAGGCAAATGGATCGATTGGCCAGAATAACTAAAAAAGGGTTTTCAGGATCTTAATATACAATTACAAGCTATGACTAAAATGACCTTGCAGAATAGAATGGCACTCGACATAATGTTATTGAAAGAAAATGGCGTCTGTGGATATTTGAAAGACAGAATCGATTACTGCTGCATCCATATTCCAAACGTAACTTCAGAGGTTGAGAAAGACATTTCCGAACTGACCCAAACAGAAGTGAAGCTGCAAAAGGAAAGACAAGATGCAGAACAGAGCTGGATACGAGCTCTGTTGAATAAATTCGATTTAGATTTGGGAGGATGGGTACATTCATTACTAGAAAGTGTAGTTGTACTTGCAATTGTGATTGTTCTTCTTTGTTTGTTGTATGTGGGTATTAAGTGCATAATTAGTCAAACAAATGCTAGGAATAATCGCATTTTCAGTATCCTGAGTAGGAATTATGCTAATCCTATATTTGATATCCCTCCAGCTTATGAAGAGGCACGACTGGAACTATCACACCTGAAGGGAATTACCAATGAATAATCGAAGAAATTGATTGAGGTGAAAATGCATTGTCTAAGAATAGAAAAGCGTTTTCAAAGGGGGGAAATGTTAGTAAGCGGACCAGTTTTACAAAATGTTCCTGGAAGGATGAATCAGTTTTGTAAACTGTCCCTGAGAGGATGTTCAAGCATATCATGTTCGAGTACACTCTTATCTTAACAACCTAGCTTTTATCTTAGTCTAAATACGTATAGAGTGAGGACACTGCACATGATCAAAATAGTTCCAAGATGTAGCAATTGATGTTGTAATCAATATTGAGTAACTGTTACGTATCTTAATGAATATATGAATATGTATGTGAATGGACTGTATAAATACTGTGTAACTTAAACTGACCAGCGAAGCCAGCTTTGGGTGCGAACCCCTGGTTTCCCAGCGCTGAAATAAAGCACCGCATATAACTACGCCCGTGGTTATGTGTCCTGATTGCTAACATTTTGGCGACCCAGATGGGGACATCGTGGGCTGCTGAGGCGAATCGCGTCTCGATCCTGCTCCGGCTAGCACTGAGGTATTCTTGGGGAGTGCATCAGACGTGACCGACCCTCTGCTGCTCACGACGGACCTCTGACTGGTAAGAAGGTGCTTTATCTGGATTAGTGGGTACCCACCTGGTCTGGTAGCCTGCTGGTCAGGCATCTGGTAGCCTGCCGGTCAGACGTGGCAAAAGCCACGCTCGGTTGGGCAGGGAGCTCCTGCGGTATTGCCTAGGCAGCCGTCCGTCAGACAGAGGGAAACCTCTGCAGGCTCGGCATCTGGTCTGGTTATTTGTGCGCACCTGGTCTGGTTATTTGTGCTGCTCAGCACCTGGTCTGTAGTTCTGGTGATTTAATCTGTATTTACTGTTGAAACCGGTGATTTGATCCTGTTTACTGTTGTTCTGGTAAAGTTACCTGTGTTATCTTTCTGTGTTAGTTATCTGTATCCTTCTGTGTTGATATGTCCAATTCAAACGTATGGCCGTCAAATTGCTTTCTGAAACATTAGAAGGAGGCTGGGTTTGGACAGTTTATGCATAAAAAGAAGTGTAATTGTGATCTGTTTGCATATTTGAACTCGGTATTCAGTTTGCGTGTCTGAGCTCAGTATTTTAGTTTGTATGTTTATATTTGGTACCAAAAGAATTTGTTTGGGGAAATAATTACAAAATAAGAACCGTTTCCGTTACTGAAGTGCCAGCTTGCTCCCCTTCAGATGCATCTGTACACATGAAAGTAAATTGAGTTAGCTGTATTGCAGTTAGTGTTGTTCTGTGGATAGACTGATTTGGATCTAAAATTAATGTCAGGGATTGATGCTTAATGTGCTGTTTATTGACATCTGTAAGAAGTTACAAAAGGTAGGAACTGAGAGATGTAACTATTGTTCAGCTAATTGGAATTACATATAAAGTTTATAATCGCAGGAATTAAATGAAGAGAGAAAAGGGCAAAAGGAGCCTAAACCTGTGCCCAGCAGCTTCTCCTTGATAAATTGCGGAGGAAAAAAAAAAAAAAAAAAGGTGAAAAGCTGACTGTCTGCTAAAGCGGTGAAAAGGGGGGGGAGCGGCGGAATATTCGGAATGGGAAAGTAGAGGCTAACGTTGGTGAGAACTTTCCAAAAGAAGATCCCTGATGGAATTATAATACAGGAGGCGGGTTATGCCGTCTCCGGAGGTATCAGGATTGGTTATTGATTAGCGTTCAAACTGCTATGCCGAAGCAAATGAATTGGTCAAAATTGTATAATGTGATGCAGGAAAAGAATGAGTCTCCCTCGGCCTTTTAGAAAGATTAAAAGAAGCTGCCAAAATCGGGATGTAAATTTTTTAGTAGACACAGGGGCTACTTAATCTGTACTGAATTCCTTACAGGGGACGGTAGGTCACAGAGCTACAACAACTGTTGGTGCCACAGGGAAGGAGGAAGTACGGCCATTCCTACAACCCTTGGATTTGTGTTTTGGAGAAAAGGAACTAACCCACAAGTTCTTATATGTTCCAGACTGTCCAGTTTCCCTTTTAGGACGGGAATTATTGACCAAATTGGATGCTGTAATAACATTTGAGGATGGAAACCTGGTAATGAAAATTCCAGAATCTAAGGTAGGACAAATTCTGTTTTTAAAATAAAACCTGGTAGTGAAAATACCGCAAGCAGTGGAGGAGGCTGTGATTCCTATGGTATGGGAGACTGACATACCTGGGAAATCAAAAACAGCCCAGCCCGTAAAAGTGGAACTGAAGGAGGATGCCAAGGCAGTACAGTTGAGGCAGTACCCACTGAAACTAGAAGCTAGGTTAGGAATAGTACCTCTAATTGAAAATTCTTGAAATATGGTATTCTAAAGGAATGTGAATCAGAATATAATACTCCAATTTTTCCAGTAAAGAAACCTGATGGTAGTTATCGATTAGGCCAAGATTTGCGGGCTGTAAACCAGATCACTAAGGACATTTATCCGGTAGTTGCAAATCCATATACCTTGTTAACATCTGTGAAAGAGAAATATAAATGGTTTACTGTACTTGATCTAAAAGATGCCTTCTTCTGCATACCCCTTGACCATGAAAGCAAAAAGCTATTTGCCTTTGAATGGGAAAATCCACACAATGGGAGGAAAACTCAGTTAACCTGGACACGCCTTCCACAAGGGTTCAAGAATAGCCCAACCATCTTTGGAAATCAACTAGCCAAGGAACTCGAGGAATGGACTACAAAGGTCATATCATGATCCCTCGACAATGGTATTTGTTGCTACAATATGTAGATGATATTCTGATTGCGACTGAGACGCAAGAACTCTGCATCCAGGTAACAATTGAAATATTGAACCAATTGGGAATGAACGGGTACAAAGTATCGAAAAATAAAGCTCAGATTGCATCCGAGACTGTGATCTATTTAGGATGCGAGCTCTCTCAAGGACAGCAAAGGCTAAGCCTGAACAGGATACATGCTATTTGTGCTATTCCAGAACCACAAAACTTACCTGAGTTGAGATCTTTTTTAGGAATGACAGGATGGTGCAGACTCTGGATTATGGACTATGGGTTGATCGCCAAACCTTTGTATGAAGCACAAAGGAATAAAACATTCAAGTGGGGAAAGCCACAACGTGAGGCCTTCCAAAAGCTAAAACAGGCTTTGATGCAGGCATCTGCTTTGGGCCTGCCGGACTTGAGCAAAGACTTCCAGTTGTTTGTACACGAGCGACAAAGACTTGCCTTGGGAGTATTAACCCAACGACTAGGATCCTGGAAAAGACCTGTTGGCTATTTTTCCAAACAGCTAGATCCGGTAAGTGCTGGGTGGCCGGCATGCTTACGGGCGGTAGCTGCTACAGTAATGCTGATCCAGGAGGTCCAAAAACTAACTATGGGAAAAAGGATAGAAGTGTTTGTATCCCATATGGTGACAACAGTATTGGAACAAAAGGGGGGCCATTGGCTTTCCCCAAGCAGAATGATGAAATACCAGGTAATTCTGACAGAACAAGATGATGTTGTTCTAAAAACTACTAACCTAATGAATCCTGCTGAGTTTTTGGGTGCAGGTACAGAAGAAGGAGACCTGGAACATGATTGTGTGGAAGTTATCGAATACACCCATACAAGTCATCCTGATTTGAGAGACACCCCGCTGGCAGATGCTTTCGGAGTTGTTCATGTGCATGGAGCCCTTTGGAAAGAGTGGGGACTGCTCTCTTCACAAGGAACAAGCATTAAATACCAGAAGGAAATACTGAACTTGATTAATGCCATTCAGAAACCATCGCAAGTTGCTATAATGCACTGTAAAGCTCATCAAAGTGGAACATCAAAAATTATTGGGGGAAATCGGCTTGCTGATCAAACATCTTGGTCGGTGGCACGGCAAGTGAGAACAATGGTGGGTCTTGTCTCCCAGAAGGTAAGAGCAATTGATTTATTACCTTCATAGCTAGCAAGAATAATTCTGGGTGGTATGTAACCACCAATGGACAAGTTGTGGTGCCAACCACTATTATGAGAGGAATACTTCAGACGGAACACCAGAAGTGTCACTGGGGTGCAGAAGCATTGGTAATTTATCTAAGAAAACAAATTATGTCGGTCCAGATGTTAACAATGGCAAAGTCTATTACAGCTAAGTGTGAAATTTGCTTGAAAAATAATCCTCTAGTAAAAAGAAAAATAGAAATGGGGAAAATTAAGACAGGCATGCAACCCAGGGATTATTGGCAAATAGATTACGCGGAACTCCCCCGAACTCGTGGATGTAGATATCTACTTGTTGTGGTGGATACCTTTTCTGGATGGCCAGAAGCCTTCCCTTGTCGCACCAACCAAGCAAAAGAAACTGTGAAATGGTTAATCCCTAGATTTGGGGTACCAATAGGAATATCATCCGATAGGGGGGCCCTATTTTGTGACACAACTGGTAAAGGAGGTTAGCAGATGTTTAAGGATTCAGTGGGATCTGCATACTCCCTGGAGGCCCCGGTCCAGTGGACAGGTAGAGAAAATGAACCAAACTTTAAAAAGACAACTTAGTAAGGTCTGTCAGGAGGCAAAGATTCAATGGCCACAGGCCTTACCAATAGCATTGTTGCGTATCAGGATAAAACTTAAGGGTGGAATGTCAGTAAGTCCATACGAAATTCTGTATGGCAAACCCTATGAAGCACCAAACCCAAATCCAGAGGTCCACATAAAGGGTAATCAGGACCTGTACAATTATGTGTTGTCTCTTGGCAGGACACTGAATCAACTCCGATCTGCATTAGTGTGGAGTCGACCACTGGCACTTGAAAATCCAGTACATAATATAGAACCTGGGACTCTGTGTATATGAAAAACTAGAAAGAAGAGCCTTTGAGAGAACGTTGGGATGGACCCTATCAAGTACTCTTGACCACGTTTACCGCAGTTAAAGTTGCTGGAGTAGACTCCTGGATACATTACACCCGTGTGAAGAAGGTTCCAAGAGCGTGGTCATCACATATCCTAGGTCCAACCACACTCAAGATTACATCGCAATAATGCCTGGTTTGCATTACCAAGCTTTGGTTTTGGTTATACCCTGAGTTTTTGTGTTTTTGAAAATTGGAGAGGGAAGTGCCACTCTATTCCACAAGGCCCCTGATAGACAGTGGGAAAGCTCGCCCGATGCATGGAAAATTTATAAATGCAAAAATGAGACTATTCGAATGGAATTGCAAATTAGGCCACGAAGAGCAGTAGATAGTAATGAAAGTACTCAGGTACCACAGGTAGTACAAAGTGTACAAAATCAGGCAGAGAACCTAATGATAGGATTAATCCGAGACTTTGCACGAGCACAAAATATCAGTAGCATCACTGCCTGCCTTCCCATCCCAAAATCAACTGAGGAGCCAGTACAGTGGGGAATAATCGCTACTACCTTACCAGAAATAAACAGAACTGGTAAGATAGCATGTGAATCCCACACTAGAATAGAAGAAGTCCCAACTGAACAAAGGATAAGAGAACGACAAAAATGGAAAATGCCAGGACACAGGGCAGATTGTTTAAAATTACCTAAAGCAAGGTATATTACAATAGGACGATTCCACGATGTAGGATGGTGCTTCTATGACAAGTGGACCACTAAAATAGTGAATCAAAAGGTTGAACAGACCTACTGGGAATGCAAAGATCAGGATAACAAAACCATAACTGAACTATGGAACAATATGTGGACATTAAGTATTATACAATAATACCAATACAGTGAAGCAATTCCATGGTGAATACGGTGGTCCGATGTAACAGAACGAATGACAGTACCATGGTGGAATTGCTCACGGGTGATAACTTGTCAAACAGACATTAAAGAGATACCTTTGTCCATTGTCAAAGTAGCAGTGATTACGGGCTGCACTTGTCGGAAACAATTAGACTCACAGGCAGCCTTTAAAATTGGCATTGATAAAGACAAAATTGACTGTAAAGGAGTTATAGGCAGTACGGGACATTTAGTTTGGGCCTTAAGTGATGGGACCTGGACTACACATTTGCCAATGGGAGGACCAATTAGAGAAATTACTTTGGGGTTGCCAACACTATGTCCCATTTGGAAAAGGTCACCTTTGAAAAATAGGCAAGAACTTTTACAGGTCAGACATAAACGAGAAATAAACGAGGATGATGTGTGGCATGAACCATCAAGCAGTGTTAAATTTGGCTGGGCACTAGAATCTTTCTTTGCACCAATTGCAGCCTATAGGAATAGAGAAATGATTGATAAATTGATCAGGCAAATGGATCGATTGGCCAGAATAACTAAAAAAGGTTTTTGGGATCTTAATATACAATTACAAGCTATGACTAAAATGACCTTGCAGAATAGAATGGCACTCGACATAATGTTATTGAAAGAAAATGGCGTCTGTGGATATTTGAAAGACAGAATCGATCACTGCTGCATCCATATTCCAGACGTAACTTCAGAGGTTGAGAAAGACATTTCCGAGCTGACCCAAACACAAGTGGAGCTGCAAAAGGAAAGACAAGATGCAGAACAGAGCTGGATAGGAGCTCTGTTGAATAAATTCGATTTAGATTTGGGAGGATGGGTACATTCACTACTAGAAAGTGTAGTTGTACTTGCAATTGTGATTGTTCTTCTTTGTTTGTTGTATGTGAGTATTAAGCGCATAATTAGTCAAACAAATGCTAGGAATAATCGCATTTTCAGTATCCTGAGTAGGAATTATGCTAATCCTATATTTGATAACCCTCCAGCTTATGAAGAGGCACGACTGGAACTATCACACCTGAAGGGAATTACCAATCAATAATAGCAAATGAATCAATAATCGAAGAAATTGATTGAGGTGAAAATGCATTGTCTAAGAATAGAAAAGCATTTTCAAAGGGGGGAAATGCTAGTAACAAAACCAGTTTTACCAAATGTTCCTGGAAGGATGAATCAGTTTTGTAAACTGTCCCTGAGAGGATGTTCAAGCATATCGTGTTCGAGTACATTCTTATCTTAACAACCTAGCTTTTATCTTAGCCTAAATACGTATAGAGTGAGGAGAAGTACATGCAGTATCTCCGGAGGCTGAGCAAGTCAGCAGTTATCTAGCTACAGAATTCGTACGCCTGTGCAGTACCCAAAGGTGAAAGGGACAGAAATGATGAGGACTACTTACTTCATCCTGAAGACCCCTCGAAAGACCACCAGAGGACACTGCACATGATCAAAATAGTTCCAAGATGTTGCAATCGATGTTGCAATCAATGTTAAGTAACCGTTACATATCTTAATGAATATATGAATATGTATGTGAATGGACTGTATAAATACTGTGTAACTTAAACTGATCGGCGAAGCCAGCTTTGGGTGCGAACCCCTGGTTTCCCAGCGCTGAAATAAAGCACCGCATAGAACTACGCCCGTGGTTATGTGTCCTGATTGCTAAAACCTGGACAGCGTGTGTGTCACAAACCCCATTGGTGACTGTATGTGTCACAAACCCCATTGGACAGCGTGTGTGTCACAAACCCCATTGCACAGCGTGTGTGTCACAACCCCCCCTTGGACAGCGTGTGTGTCAGAAAACCCATTGGACAGCCTATGTGTCACAAACCCCATTGGACATTGTGTGTGTCACAAACCCCATTGGACAGCGTGTGTGTCACAACCCCCCCTTGGACAGTGTGTGTGTCACAAACCCCATTGGACAGTTTGTGTGTTCACAATGCCCCAGGACAGTGTGTGTGTCACAAACCCCATTAAACAGTGTGTGTGTCACAAACCGCATGGGACCGTGTGTATGTCACAAAACCCTATTGGACAGCGTGTGTGTCAAAAATCCCCCTGGACAGCGCGTGTGTCACAGACCCCATTGGACATTGTGTGTGTCGCAAACCCCATTGGACAGTGTGTGTGTCGCAAACTCCCCCGGACAGTGTGTGTGACACAATCCCCAATAGACAGTGTGTGTGTCACAAACTCCATTGGACAGCGTGAGTGTAAAAAACAACCCAAGACGGTATGTGTGTCACAAACCCCATTGGACATTGTGTGTGTCACAAACCCCTTTGGACAGCATGTGTGTCACAAACCCCATTGAACATTTTGTGTGTCACAAACGCCTCTGGACAGTGTGTGTGTCACAAACCCCATTTGACAGCGTGCGTGTCACAAATCGCCCTGAACAGTGTGTGTGTCACAAATCGCCCTGGACAGAGTGTGTATTACAAACCCAATTGGACAGCGTGAGTGTCACAAATAGCCCTGGACGGTGTGTGTGTCACAAACCCCATTGGACAACGTCTGCATCACAACCCCCCTAGACAGAATGTGTGTCAGAAATCCAATTGGACAATATATGTGTCACATACCACATTGGACAGTGTGTGTGTAACAATCCCCCCTGGACAGCGTGTGTGTCACAAACCCGATTGGACAGCGTGTGTGTCACAAACCCGATTGGACAGTGTGTGTGTCACAAAACCTATTGGACAGCGTGTGTGTGTCACAAGCCCCATTGGACAGTGTGAGTGCCACAAACTCCATTGGACAGCGTGAGTGTCAAAAACAATCCTGGACCGTGTGTTTGTCACAAACCCCATTGTACAGTGTGTGTATCAAAAATCTCGGTGGACAGCGTTTGCGTCAAAAACCCCATTGGACAGCCTGTGTGTCACAAACCCCATTGGACAGTGTGTGTGTCACAAACCCCATTGGACAGTTTGTGTGTTCACAAACGCCCCTGGACAGTGTGTTTGTCGCAAACCACCCTGGACAGCGTTTGTGTCACAAACCCCATTGGACAGCCTTACCCGTGGACCGTGTGTGTGACACAATCCCCAACGGCCAATATGTGTGTCACAAACTCCATTGGACAGAGTGAGTGTAAAAAACAACCCTGGATGGTTTGTGTGTCACAATCCCCCACGGACAGCGTGTGTGTCACAAACCCCATAGGACAGTTTGTGTGTCACAAACGCCCCTGGACAGTGTGTGTGTCACAAACCCCATTGGAGAGCGTGTCTGTCACAATCCCCCCAGACACTGTGTGTGTCACAAACCTCATTGGACAGTTTGTGTGTCACACACGCCTCTAGACAGTGTGTGTGTCACAAACCCCATTGGACAGCGTGTGTGTCACAAACCCACCTGGACATCGTGTGTGTCACAAATCCCATGGGACAGTGTGTGTGTGTCACAAACCACGTTGGATATTGTGTGTGTCACAAACCCCATTGGATAATGTTTGTGTCACAAAACCCCCGAACAGTGTGTGTGTCACAAATCCCATTGGACAGTGTGTGTGTCACAAACCCAATTGGATATTCTGTCTGTCACAAACCCCCTTGGACAGCGTGTGTGTCACAAACCCCATTGGACAGTGTGTGTGTCACAAACCCCTCAGGACAGCGGGTGTGTCACAAACCACCCGGGACAGCGTGTATGTCACAAACCCCATTGGACAGTGTGTGTGTCACAAACCCCTCAGAACAGTCTGTTTGTCACAAACCCCATTGGACAGCGTGTGTGTCACAAACCCCATTGGACAGTGTGTGTGTCACAAACACCCTTGGGCAGTGTGTGTGTCACAAAACCCATTAGACAGTGTGTGTGTCACAAACCCCATTGGACAGTGTGTGTGTCACAAACCCCATTGGACAGCGTGTGTGTCACAATCCCTCCAAGACAGTGTGTGTGACACAAACCCCATTGGTCAGCATGTGTGTCACAAACAGCCCTGGACATTGTGTGTATCACAAACCCTATTGGACAGCGTGTGTGTCACAAAACCCTCTGGACGGTGTGTGTGTCACATACACCTTGGACAGTGTGTGTTTCTGTCGAGGGTTAAGATTGCGGGGTGACAATAAAACCCTGTCAGATGTATTGTTAACCCCCTCTCCCCCCCCCCACTTCCCCCTTTTTGCCCCTCCCTCTCCCCATTCCCACTAAGGACAGGCGATCGGGAGGGAAAGAAGGACAGAGAGAAGAGAGTGGGAAAAATTAACAATGTTTTACTAATGCTACTAATAAGAACAGAGAAAATAATACAAAATATACAAAACCAATCTTGAAAGTCTCAGCAACTGCAGAGCCGGCACCCAAAGTCCTAGATTGGACTCTGCAGCCAACCGGAGTTGGATTCAGTCTCTCACTAGGCCTCAGTTCGCAGGGATGAGTAGCAAGGTCCTCTCCTAATGTCGGCCATAAGCAGAAGGGAAAGAGCAAAGGCAAAAGGGCAAAAGGAACGAGATCCTCGTGATCTCCCACTTTATATGAAGTAGTCACGTGAATGGAATGTTATACACAGTTGGTCAGTTTCTTGGTCATCGGTTTCTCGTTGCCCCTCTCGCGAGATGTCCATCCATGCTTATCAATAACTTTGCATTCCATTGCTAGGTTTACCAAAACATGTGTCTGGTTCTCCAGGAAAATGCAGTTAATATGAAGGCTTTAGCTGACAGGCAAAATTCACTGAAGGAGAAACTTGTTTTTAATAAAACCATGACATTTTGCTTTATAGTTTCTAGCAAATTCGTCTTCAGACGAGGAGGAAAGCCATCAGACCTTATGGATTAGGCCCAAACCAAAACCCCAGCTACTTGAGACACTTAGACGGAGACTAAAATACAAAGATCTCTCCATAAGGATGGTTTCTCTATTGTACTTCCACAATCTGCTGGCAGTACAAAAAAATAAGCTGCAGATCTCCTTAGGCTGCGTCATGCTGGTTTGGTGCAGGGATCATGCATATCATGGGAATATTACACCATTTCTGCTCTGTTTTTCAGTGTATTACACCAAAATACCCACCTGATGACCTCATTTCAACAGCAAAGGCAGCAATTTGCAGAATTCAGCTTCTTTGGGGAACTGAGAAATTGCTGAGCTGACACCAAGGCCTGCAGTGTCCCTGTCACCTGCAGAGTCACCGCATCCTCGCCACGGTAGCGGGCATTGTGACAAAGGTTCTATGTCAGCTGGGTGTGGCAGCCGAGCGCCCCCTAGGGGAGGGGGAGCCTGTCAGCCCCGGGCCTGTCACTGCCTGCCATCCCAGGAGTTGCTGCACAACTTCAGCAGTGGCAGAAATATAATAAATCGCAGGTCCTAAATATTAAGGAATGGCCTTGGGAATTCATCCATAGTCCATCTGGTATGAAAACATAGCTTTTTGAGATATTTATCTTTATATCCAGCAGGATCGGGAGAGAATCAGAAGACTTAAAGTGATAAAACTCACTGTCTGACAGTTTAATCAGGAAAGTAAAAGCCACACACACAAGCAAACTGGCACTAGCACCACTGCCACTGGCACTGCAACCGGCTCCTCTGTCCCTGTGGTGCCTCCTCCTGCCGCAGCCCTGAGGCTCCGGCCAGCCCAGGGGCTCCTCCTGCATCTCCTGCACCACCACAGTGACCAGACACCCGCCAGCACATGGTGGTGGTGAGCTGGGGCCAGTGCAGCAGTGGGATGGCCGGTAGCCATGGAGCCCGGGTAGCACTGTGGGGGTCACGGAGGCACCACAAAAGGCAGTTTTAGCCAGACAACAAGTTCCAAAACAGACTTTATTCTAGATGGGAAAGCATAGCAACTAAACTAGAAACAGGGTTTATACAATTATTTAGCACTCCAACAACATAAAATTCAGGTTCAGTTATCACTTGAGGAGGTTATTTGGGTACGACAACATAAGAACAACAAGGATCAACAATGTGCCCACATTCACTCACAAGAAACAAAACTAGAGGCCTCTCACTCATGGGTGCCCCGAAGAAACAATCACTCACCTGGGCTGGGCGAGGGCTCTCACTTGCCTGGGGTAGGCAAGGACTCATTCCAGGATATATCCAGTAGAGAAAAATAACCACCCAGCACAGGAGGAGCTGAGGCGCTCTCAGTCCCAGGCAGTCTCCTTAGACAGCGTCCCAGTCTAAGGGGAGGGCTCCAGTTCACAGACCCGCTGCTCTGAGAAGACCCCTCCAAGGGGCTCTTGGGTGGGGGCCTCGCTTTATAGTCTGGTCAGATGTGTCTGTGGGCATTTCAACATGGTCCAGAGGCTTCTCAGCTTCTCTAGGCACCTTCTTTGCTGAGGACCCTGTCAACCGACTGAGGGTCCCACTCCTCCTGTCCCCCCAGCTGGTGGAGGTGAAGTCACCCTGCCCGGGGTAGGGGAGGACGTGACTGTGAGCGCCTTGGTACCACCCTCAGTGTGTATGTGGGGACAGGCACAGTGGGGCACAAAAGGTGCTAAGGAGCCATCAACTGCCCCGTTGAAGGCTCCCGATCATGGGGGGATGTGCAACTGCCAGAGTGGGACATTGTGACATCACTGGTGATGTCACAAAGGGCCCTGCCCAGGCACCCCTATAAAAGCAGGGCCGGGTTGCAGAGCTGCATCCTCTGGCAGGACAGGGCAGTGGCCGGCCCACCATGGCCCGGTACCGGCGAAGCAGGAGCCGCAGCCGGGGCCGCAGCCGCCGACGCTATGGCCGGCGCCACTACCGGAGCCGCTCTCACCGCCGCTATGGGCGGAGCCGACGCCGGCAGTACAGGAGGAGCCGCCGCCGCCGGGGGACACGGCGCCGCCGCCGCTGAGCCGACCCCAGCACTGGCGTCTGCAGAACCAGCAGAGCCTTGGCCACCACCGCCGCCACACAAGTGCACCACCATGGCTCCACCAATAAAACTGGAATGATGGCAAAACGTGTGTGTGTGTCTCTGGTGTCCCTGTGGGCCAGTTGTGTGTCCCATGGGTGCGTGTCTGTGCTGGGGGCATGTATCCTATGGCTGGCATGTCCAGGACAAGCACATGTCTCCAGGGATGGAGCTGCTCCAACCTCCCTGCTCCTGTGCTGGGTCTGACTCGTTCCCATGAGCCAGCCCACCTCCATGTCCCAGCCAGTCTCTGTGACCCAGGCCATCTATGTCCCAGCCAGTCTCTGCATCCCCAGCCTATCTCCATTTCCCTGCTCACCTGCCAGCGATGCCCTGACCACTCAGGACAAGGATCCTGGACCTTCCTGTGGTCCCAGGGCGGGTGCCCACCGCAGTACCCCAGGAGAGAGGAGCTGCAGCTTTTGTTGACTTTTGTTCACTTTTGAGAGAGACCTTTGGAGGAGTCAGGTGGGAATCAGGAGCTCCCTGCTGCAGGTTCCCTGTACACTGCCTTTTAGGTAGTTTCATTTGCAGACAAACTATTAAACTCCACTGCTTCATCAGATGAAGTGGAAAGATCAAGTGCAGATCTTCAGAATATCACTTTGTGGAGCAACAGTGTCTAAATTCATGGCATCTATTCAAGACAAACATATACTCAGAGGTGCCCCAACAATGTCACTTCTGTTACACAGTTTTAGGAACAAATACCCAAATATTTAATGACAAGAAAAGGAATCTTTTAGCTGCACAGAAGTGCCCTCCAAACATATGGGATGTATTGGTTTGGGTGTTTCTTTGAACCCCCAAGTCAGAAGTAAGAAACAGCACCAAGTTTAACAATAACGGTTTCTCAGTGGTTTTTGATCACTTTTTCAAAAACCATTAGGCAAAAAAAAAAAAGCATTGAAAAACAAGAGCTGAGTGACACAATGTGAAAATGGCAAAAACTACACTCCAAACAATTTTTATTGCAAGAAACAGAAATCACACAGCAAGCTATACAAACATACATGTTACCGGCTCTAGACAGACAGATGCAGCCCATGGCAGCACGTTCAGCTGTGCAAACCTTGAACCCACATGATCTAAAAACCATCTGACGTTATCTGTACAACACAAAGTCATACTGGAAATATTCTGGCACGTTCAATATGAAATACAATGTGTTGCTGGGCACAAACACCAATATTCACCTCAGAACTGTGCAAACCATGGCATTACTCACTTTGGATTTACAACACAGCCTATGTTTTACTGGAAAATACATTATGTTAATGTTTGGAAAATTAATACAAGTCTACATTGTTTAGAATTCAGTGTAGTGTTGTCACGGAGGCAACCCGAGGTTAGTTTAAGGGACAAGAGGGTCCAAAACAACTTTCATTAACTGGTGAGAAACAGGGGTTTAGCACTGCAAAAGTGACTTGAATACAGGTTCAGATATCAGTTGAGGAAAAATAATAAGGGGTAGCAACTAATACAACAGGCGGTCCACAGAGTGCATGCACATGGCTTCACCAGAAACAATGCTGGAGCTGCCCCTGAGTCCGGGAAGAGCACACACTTGCCTGAACGTGGTGTGGGATTATTTTAAAGGGATACACGTACTCGTAGTGAGTACGGGAAGTGTACACTCGCGATTGTGCGAGGGTAAGTTTATAATACACTCGCAATCCTGCGAGGGTTAATTTACTTACACGTGCAAATGTGCACGGAAAGTTACACATGCAAATGTGCACGGAAGGAAAATACACCCGCAATTCTGTGAGGAATGATTTTACACGTGCTCACATTGAGCACGGGAAGTTACACGTGCATATGTGCACGGAAAGTATAAATATACTCGCAATCCTGCGAGAAGTTTTACTCCGCGACAATGGGTGGAGTCTCGACGAGAATCCTGTTTTTATATTGGCTGATCAGATCTGACTGTAGGCATTCTAGAAGCTTCTCTGCACCCCCACACTGGCTGTGGGTGCCCCTGAAGCCTCCAAACATACCCCCACACTGGCCGCAGGTGCCCAGCGGCTCAGTGGCGCCTCGGCACTCCCTTCTCCTAATGGCCCTGGCCAGGGGCTCTGGGGTCAAACAAAAAAATTCTGCCACACTACTGTACTTCCACAATCTGCTGGCAGTGCAAAAAAATAAGATGCAGATCTCTTTAGGCTGAGTCATGGTGGTTTGGTGCAGGGATCATGCATATCATGGGAATAGTTCACCATTTCTGCTCTGGTTTTCAGTGTATTACACCAAAACACCCACCTGATGACCTCATTTCAACAGCAAAGGCAGCAATTTGCAGAATTCAGCTTCTTTGGGGAACTGAGAAATTGCTGAGCTGACACCAAGGCCTACAGTGTCCCTGTCACCTGCAGAGTCACCGCATCCTCGCCACGGTAGCGGGCATTGTGACAAAGGTTCTGTGTCAGCTGGTTGTGGCAGCCGACCGCCCCCTAGGGGAGGGGGAGCCTGTCAGCCCCGGGCCTGTCACTGCCTGCTGTCCCTGCTCTCACCAGCGAAGCGTCTGAAAACTGGCCAAACCATCCCCAGACTTGGGGCCAACGTGGCCCAAAGTCTCCAACAGACAAGTCGGGAAGAAAGATATGGGACCAACGGAGAAAGCGAAGGGAGCAGAAGAAAGTTTCTAGCACATTCATAGAATCACAGAATCACAGAATCGACTGGGTTGGAAAAGACCTCAGAGATCATCGAGTCCAACCCTTGGTCCAACTCTAGTCCATTTATTAGATTATGGCACTAAGTGCCATGTCCAATCTGAGTTTAAAAACCTCCAGGGACGGCGCGTCCACCACCTCCCTGGGCAGGCCATTCCAATGCCTGACCACTCTTTCTGTAAAGAATTTCTTTCTAATATCCAGCCTAAATTTCCCCTGACAGAGTTTAAGCCCATGCCCCCTTGTCCTATTGCTAACTCCCTGGGAGAAGAGCCCAATCCCCACCTGGCTATAACTTCCCTTCAGGTAGTTATAGAGAGTGATGAGGTCACCTCTAAGCCTCCTCTTCTCCAGACTAAACAACCCCAGCTCCCTCAGCCTCTCCCCATAGGTCTTATGTTCAAGTCCCTTCACCAGTCGTGTTGCTCTTCTCTGGACCCGCTCCAGCACTTCAATGTCTTTCCTGAACTGAGGGGCCCAGAACTGAACACAATACTCCAGGTGTGGCCTCCCCAATGCAGAGTACAGGGGAAGGATCACTGCCCTTGTCCTGCTGACCACGCTATTTTTGATACAGGACAGGATACCGTTGGCCTTCTTGGCCACCTGGGCACACTGATGGCTCATATTGAGCTTCCTGTCAATTAGTACCCCCAGGTCCCTTTCTGTCTGACTGCTCTCCAGCCACTCTGCGCCCAGCCTGTAGTGCTGCAGGGGGTTGTTGTGACCAAAGTGCATGACCCGGCACTTGGCCTTATTGAACTTCATCCCATTGGAATAGGCCCATTTTTCCAGTCTATCCAGGTCCCTCTGCAGAGCCCTCCTGCCTTCCAGCAGGTCGACACTCCCTCCCAACTTGGTGTCATCAGCAAATTTGCTGATGATGGTCTCAATCCCCTCATTTAAATCGTCAATAAAGATGTTAAACAGGACTGGACCCAACACCGACCCCTGGGGAACACCACTAGTGACTGGCCACCAGCTAGATGCAGCCCCATTCACCAGCACTCTCTGGGCCGGCCCTCCAGCCAGTTCTTAACCCAGTGTAGAGTACACTTGTCCAAGCCATGGGCTACCAGCTTTTGCAGGAGTATATTATGGGAGACAGTGTCAAAGGCCTTGCTGAAGTCCAGATAGACCACATCCACAGCTTTCCCCTCATCCACCAGGTGAGTTACCTGATCATAAAAGGAGATCAGGTTGGTCAGACAGGACCTGCCTCTCCTAAACCCGTGCTGGCTGGGTCTGATCCCTTGTCCATCCTGAAGGTGCTGTGTGATTCCGTTCAGGATGATCTGCTCCATAACCCTGCCAGGCACCAAGGTCAGGCTGACAGGCCTGTAGTTGCCAGGGTCAGCTTTGCAGCCCTTTTTGTGGACTGGGGTAACACTGGCCAATTTCCAATCATATGGGACCTCCCCAGTGAGCCAGGACTGTTGGAAGATGATGGAGAGTGGCTTGGCAAGTTCTTCTGCTAGCTCCCTCATCACCCTAGGATGGATCCCATCTGGTCCCGTAGACTTGTGAGGATCCAGATGGCTCAGTAAATCACCAACTATTTCCTCCTGGAATACAAGGGGCCTATTTGGCTTCCTATCCCTGTCGACCACCTCCAGAGATGAGTTGTCCTGAGGGCCACCTGTCTTACTGGTAAAAACTGAGGCAAAGTAGGTATTAAGTACCTCAGCTTTCTCCTCATCTTTGTTAACTATATTTCCCTCAAAGTCCAACAGAGAATGGAGGTTTTCCTTGCCCCTCCTTTTGTTATTAACATATTTGAAGAAGGACTTTTTATTATCCCTGACAGAATTGGCCAAATTAACTTCAAATTGCACTTTTGTTTCCCTGATTTTTTTCTGCATGATCTAGCTATTTCCATAAATTCTTCATAAGTAGCCAGCCCTTTTTTCCACAGTCGGTAAAGTCTCTTTTTATTTCTGATTTCATTCAGAATCTGTTTAGCCAAGCCGGTTGTCTTCCTCTCCGGCTAGCCTTTCGGCACACTGGTATAGCCTGTTCCTGCGCACTCAAAACCTCCTGCTTGAAGCATGTCCAACCCTCCAGGGCCCCCTTGGTTTTAAGCATTGTTTCCCAGGGTATGCTCTGAACTAGACTTCTGAATAGGCAAAAATCTGCCCTCTGGAAGTCCAGCGTAGAGGTTTTGTTAATGGTTCTCCCTGCATCTGTGAGTATTGAAAATTCTATTATTTCATGGTCGCTATGCCCCAGGCAGCCTCCAACCACTACATCTCCCACCAGCCCTTCTCTGTTTGTAAACAGTAGGTCTAGCAGGGTCTTGCCCCTGGTAGGCTCATTTACCAGCTGATGAAGGAAATTGTCCTCTATACACTCTAGGAACTTCCTAGACTGCCTCTTCTGTGCAGCATTGAGTTCCCAGCAGGTATCTGATAGGTTAAAGCCACCCACAAAAACAAGGGCTGTTGATTTTGAGACATCTGCCAGCTGCTTGTAGAATAATTCATCTCCTTCATCGTCCTGGTTGGGCGGTCTATAACACACACCCACGAGGATGTCAGCCTTGTTGGACTTCTCTCTGATTCTGGTCCACAGGCACTCAACCTTGTCGCTGCTGACCTCAAGTTTAACAGAGTCGAGTGACTCTCTAACATATAAAGCCACCCCTCCACCTCTCCTACCCTGCCTATCTTTTCTGAAGAGCTTGTAGCCACACATAGCAGCACTCCAGTCATGAGAGTCATCCCACCATGTTTCTGTGATGGCAACTATGTTATAGCTTTCCTGCTGCATGATGGCTTCCAGCTCCTCTTGTTTGTTGCCCATACTGCGTGCATTAGCGTACATGCACTTCAAGTGGGCTGCTGATTTCACTCTTAATTCGGGCTTTCCATCCTTAGGCTGATCTTTGGAGAGCCCAGTTTCAGTCCCTTCCCCCTCCAAACCTAGTTTAAAGCCCTCCTGACCAGCCCTGACAACTTATGGGCTATAGTCCTCTTGCTCTCCCTAGAAGGATGAAGCCCATCTGATTTGAGGAGACTAGGTACCATGGAGTTTACCCCATGGTCAAAAAACCCAAAATTTTGACAGTGACACCAATCCTTAAGCCACCTGTTGATGAGATGGGCTTTTCTACTCCTCTCTTTATTTAGCTCCTCGTCCATCCCAGAGAGCACAGGAACTGAGGCAAATATCACTTGTGCTCCCGTCCCATGAACTGATCGACCCAGTGCTTTAAAGTCTTTTTTAATTATCTTGGTACTTCTTCTGTTGATGTCCTTGCTGCCAGCTTGGACTACTAACGGGGGATAGTAGTCTGAGGGCTGAATTAGCTCCGGAAGTCTTCTATTAATGTCTCTCACCCTGGCCCCAGGAAGGCAGCAGACGTCCCTGTGGGATGGGTGTGGGCGACATACAGGGCCCTCTGTTCCCCTCAGAAGGGAGTCACCGACTACTACCACTCTTCTTTTTTTTTTTTTTCTTCTTACAGATGCAGTTGTAATCCTTTTTATAGATGAGGAAACAATGCCGGAGCCAGCCCTGGGTCCCGGAGGAGCACACACTTGCCGAACACGGTGCAGGATTATTTTTTTAAAAGGAGATACACGCACTCGTAGTGAGTACGGGAAGAGTACACTCGCGATTCCACGAGGGTAAATTTATAATATACTCGCAATTCCGCGAGAGGCTCTCAGCAGCCACTCGTGCTTGTGCGAGGATTTAAAGTACACGTGCAAATGTGCACGGAAAATATATGTGCAAATGTGCACGAAAAGTATAAATATACTCGCAATTGTGCGAGGGGCTCTCGGCAGCCACTCGCGATTGTGCGAGGATTAATTTAAAGTACACGTGCAAATGTGCACGGAAAATATATGTGCAAATGTGCACGAAAAGTATAAATGTACTCGCAATCCTGCGAGAAGTTTTACTTACACACGTGGCGGCAAGGCAAGCGGAGTCTCCATCCCGGGGAGCCGGGGGGGGCCCGTGGCTCGACCGAGTGTCCCGTTTTTATAGGCTGATCAGATTATGACTTGGAGGCACTCTAGAAGCTTCTCTGCACCCCCACACTGGAGTGGGTGCCCCTGGAGCCTTCCATCATCCCCCACACCGCCTGTAGGTGCCCAGCGGCTCGGCTAATGGGCCTAGCCAGGGTGCTCTGGGGCCAAACAAAAGAAGCTGTTAGCCTCAAGTATCAGAGAAAGAGGGAGACGTGCCTACTGGGAGAAAGAGGGGGGTTGCATTCCACTACAGAGGTGCATCCAGGGGGCTCTCCAGGTGGATCTACTTGGGTGTCGTCTGCCTGATTTTCAGGGTCCAGGGCCTCATATCTATTTGTTAAGGAGAAAAGGAAATAAGAGAGGAAAGAAGAGACATGCAGCCAGACGAGGGGTTAGTGAGAGAGGATGGGACACAGAAGAGGATGTCAAGGTTTCTAGTTTCCAGCACATTCGTCTTCAGACGTGGAGGAATGCCATAAGACTCACACGCTGTCCAAGGGATTTTTGTGGGTTGTGAAACACAAACTCTCCAATGCTGTATGAAACACACATGCTGTCCAAAGGGGTTTGTGAGACACACCCTGTCCAATGGGGTTTGTGACACACACGTTGTCCAATGGGGTTTGTGACCCACACACCTTCCAATGGAGTTTGTGAGACAAACGCTGTCCAATGGGGTTCATCACACACACACTGTCCAATGGGTTTGTGACAAACACGCTGTCCAGGGTGGTTTGTGACACACACGCTGTCCAAAGGGGTTTGTGACACACACAGTGTCCAATGGGGTTTGTGAAACACACGCTGTCCAGTAAGGCTCTGTAACACATGCACTGTCCAAAGGGATTTGTTACACAGACGCTTTCCAGTGGGTTTTGTGACACACACCTTCCAATATAGTTTGTGAGACACACGCTGTCCAATGGGGTTTGTCACACACATGCTCTCCAAGGGGTTTTGTGACATACACACTGTCCAATGGGGTCTGTTACACACACACTCTCCAACAGGGTTTGAAACACACACGCTGTCCAGGGGGGATTGTGACACACACGGTGTCCAATGGGGTTTTTGACACACATGCTGTCCAATGGGGTGTGTGACACACACACTGTCCAGGGAGGTTTGTGACACACACACTGTCCAGGGACGTTTGTGACACAGACTCTGCCCAATGGGGTTTGTGACACACACACTGTCCGAGGGGCTTTGTGACACACACACTGTCCAATGGGGTTTGTGACACTCTCACTGCCCAGGGGGGTTTCTGACACACACACTGTCAAACGGGTTTTGTGACACACACACTGTCCAATGGGGTTTGTGACACAGACATGCTCTCTAATGGGGTTTCTAACACACACACTGTCAAAGGGGTTTTTTGACACACACACTGTCCAATGGGGTTTGTGACACACACGCTGTCCAGGGGGTTTGCGACACACACACTGTCAAGTGGGGTTTATGACACACACGCTGTCCAGTGGGGTTTGTGACACACACGGTGTCCAGGGGGGTTTGTGACACACACACTTTCCCAGGGGGTTTAAAACACACAAACTGTCCAATGCATTTTGTGACACACATTCTCCAAGGGGTTTTGTGACACACACACTGTCAAACGGGTTTTGTGACAAACATACTGTCCAAGGGGTTTTGTGACACACACACTGTCCATTGGGGTTTGTGACAAACATGCTGTATAGGGGCGTTTGTGACACACACACTGTCCAATGGGTTTTGTGACGCACACACGCTGTCCGAAGAGGTTTGTGACACACACGTTGTCCAGGGGGTTTGTGACACACACAGGTTGCAATGGGGTTTGTGACACACACGCTGTCCAGGGGGGTTTGTGACACACACACTCTCCAATGGGGTTTGAAGCACACGCTGTCCAAAGGGGTTTGTGACACACACCCTGTCCAACGGGGTTTGTGACACACACCTTCCAATGGAGTTTGTGAGACAAACGCTGTCCAATGGGGTTTGTCACACGCATGCTGTCCAAGGGGTTTTGTGACATACACACTGTCCAATGGGGTCTGTTACACACACACTGTCCGATGGGGTTTGTAACACACACGCTGTCCAATGGGGTTTGTGAGACACACACTCTCCAACAGGGTTTGAAACACACATGCTGTCCAGGGGGGGTTGTGACACACACGGTTTCCAATGGGGTTTGTGACACACATGCTGTCCAAGGGGGTTTTTGAAACACACACACTCTCCAATGGGGTGTGTGACACACACACTGCCCAGGGAGGTTTGTGACACATACGCTGTCCAATGGGGTTTGTGACACACACACTGTCCAACGGGGTTTCTAAAACACACGGTGTCAAATGGGGTTTCTGACACACACACTATCCAATGGGGTTTGTGACACACACGCTGTCCAGGTGGGGTTGTGACACACACGCTGTCCAGTGGGGTTTGTGACACACGCAATGTCCAATGGGGTTTGTGACACACACACCTTCCAATGGGGTTTGTGACACACACGCTTTCCAGGGCGCTTGTGACACACACGTTGTCCAGGCGGTTTTGTCCCACACACACTGTCCAATGGGGTTTGTGACACACACGCTGTCCAATGGGGTTTGTGAAACACACGCTCTCCAATGGGGTTTGTGACACACACAATGTCCAATGCGGTTTAGTGACACACACACTGTCCAATGGGGTTTGTTACACACACGCTGTCCAATGGGGTTATGTGACACATGCAATGTCCAATGGGGTTTGTGACACACACACTTTCCAAAGGGGTTTGTGACACACATGCTGTCCAGGGGGCTTGTGACACACATGCTGTCCAATGCAGTTTCTGACACACACAAGGTGCAATGGGGCTTGTGACACACACGCTCTCTAATGGGGTGTGTGACACACATGCTTTCCAGGGAGGTTTTTGAAACACACCCTGTCCATTGGGGTTTGTGACACACATGCTGTCCAATGGGGTTTGCGACACACACCCTGTCCAATGGGGTTTGTGACACACACGCTGTATAAAAGGGTTTGTGACACACACAGTGTCCAATGGGGTTTCTGACACACACGCTGTCCAATGTGGTTTGTGACACAAACACTTTCCAATGAGGTTTGTGACACACACACTGTCCAATGGGGTCTGTGACACACACGCTGTCCAATGTTTTTTGTGACACACACACTTTCCAATGGGGTTTGTAACACACACACTGTCCAATGGGGTTTTTGACACACACACTGTCTAACAGGGTTTGAAACACACACGCTGTCTAGGGGGAGTTGTGACACAGACGCTGTCCAAAGAGGTTTGTGACAGACACGCTGTCCAGGAGATTATGTGACACACACATTGTCCAATGGGGTTTGTGAAACACACGCTGTCCAGGGAGGTTATTTGACACACACACTGTCCAATGGGGTTTGTGACACACACGCTGTCCAATGGGGTTTTTGACACACACAGGTTGCAATGGGGTTTGTGACACACACGCTGTCCAGGGGGCTTGTGAGACACACGCTGTCCAATGGGGTTTGTCACACACATGCTCTCCAAGGGGTTTTGTGACATACACACTGTCCAATGGGGTCTGTTACACACACACTCGCCAACAGGGTTTGAAACACACACGCTGTCCAGGGGGAGTTGTGACACACACGGTGTCCAATGGGGTTTGTGACACACATGTTGTCCAATGGGGTGTGCGACACACACACTGTCCAGGGAGGTTTGTGACACACACACTGTCCAGGGAGGTTTGTGACACAGACTCTGCCCAATGGGGTTTGTGACACACACACTGTCCAATGGGGATTGTGACACACACGCTATGTAACAGGGTTTGTGACACACACGCTGTCCAAAGGGGTTTGTGACACACACAGTGTCCAATGGGGTTTGTGAAACACACGCTGTCCAGTAGGGCTCTGTAACACATGCACTGTCCAAAGGGATTTGTTACACAGACGCTTTCCAGTGGGTTTTGTGACACACACCTTCCAATATAGTTTGTGAGACACACGCTGTCCAATGGGGTCTGTCACACACACTGCCCAATGGGCTTTGTGACACACACGCGGTCCAGGTGGGTTTGTGAGACACATGCTGTCTAATGGGGTTTGTGACACACACAATGTGCAATGGGGTTTGTGACACACACGCTGTCCAGGGGGGGTTGTGAAACACAAACTCTCCAATGCTGTATGAAACACACATGCTGTCCAAAGGGGTTTGTGAGACACACCCTGTCCTATGGGGTTTGTGACACACACGTTGTCCAATGGGGTTTGTGACCCACACACCTTCCAATGGAGTTTGTGAGACAAACACTGTCCAATGGGGTTCATCACACACACACTGTCCAATGGGGTTTGTGACAAACACGCTGTCCAGGGTGGTTTGTGACACACACGCTGTCCAGGTAACGAAAACACTGTCCAATGGGGTTTGTGACACCAACACTCTCCAGTGGGGTTTGAAACACACACGCTGTCCAGGGGGGGTTGTGACACACACGTTGTCTAAAGGGGTTTGTGACACACACCCTGTCCAATGGGGTTTGTGAGGCAAATGCTGTCCAATGGGGTTTGTCAGACGCACGCTGTCCAAGAGGTTTTTTACACACACACTGTCCAATGGGGTTTGTGACACACATGCTGTCCAGGGGGGTTTGTGACACACACACTGTCCAATGGGGTTTGTGATAAACACACTGTCCAATGAGGATTGAGACACACACGCTGCCCATGTGGGTTTGTGACACACACACTGTCAAACGGGTTTTGTGACACACACGCTGTCCAATGGGGTTTGTGACACCCACGCTCTCTAATGCGGTTTGTGACACAAACGCTGTCCAGAGGGGTTTGTGACACACACACTGTACTTCCACAATCTGCTGGTAGTACAAAAAAATAAGCTGCAGATCTCCTTAGGCTGAGTCATGGTGGTTTGGTGCAGGGATCATGCATATCATGGGAATAGTTCACCATTTCTGCTCTGGTTTTCAGTGTATTACAACAAAACACCCACCTGATGACTTCATTTCAACAGCAAAGGCAGCAATTTGCAGAATTCAGCTTCTTTGGGGAACCGAGAAATTGCTGAGCTGACACCAAGTCCTGCAGTGTCCCTGTCACCTGCAGAGTCACCGCATCCTCGCCACGGTAGCGGGCATTGTGACAAAGGTTCTATGTCAGCTGGGTGTGGCAGCCGAGCGCCCCCTAGGGGAGGGGGAGCCTGTCAGCCCCGGGCCTGTCACTGCCTGCTGTCCCTGCTGTCACCTGCTGTCATCAGTCAGCTGATCGGAGCCAGCCCAGCGAGAGCCGGAGCCGGCGGGATTCAGTCGGCCATGAGGTTCAGCCGAGATTAGGAAGCTCAGATGGAAACATACAGGGTCAGAATGATTCCCAGTGGGTCCCGATCCCCAGAGCCCCGGCAGCCATTGCAAGAGAGCAGCTGACTTGGCGGGGGGCGTTCCCACGGTGACGGTGACCACACCCCCTCCCCTTGCCTTGAAAAAGCCTTTGGGAGGGCAGCGACTAGTCACCAGGTGCAGGGAGGAGCAACCAGCTTGTGTAGCGGGTGAGTCCCACCCACACTGTGCTGCAGCAGCGGGTGTGGTAGCTTGTGCAGCAGGGTGCAGAGAGCACTTGTTGCTTGTCAGCCCCTCTAGCTTATTGCCAGCGCCCCAGACTGCTGACGACCATGGCCGTCTCCAGGAGGAGAGCTTGTCTCAAACAGACGGTGGCAACGCAGACTGAGGTTCTGTCCTGAACGGTGGCTGTTCAGGTCTCCGGCTGCAGGGACTGCCAGAGGCTGCTGCTGCCGGGGAGGGAGGCCAGCACTCCACCTGTGTGAGGTGTGAACAGGTGCAAGACCTGCTCCACATGGTCGTCAAACTTAAAGAGGAGGTTGAGACGCTGAGGACCATCAGGGAGTGCAAAGGGGAGATCAACTGGTGGAGTAACACCCTGACGTGCCAGTCGGAAAGGTCCCATGGAGGTACCCCCCAAAAGGAGATGGACCTCCTGCCCTCTCGGACAGAGGCGGAAGTCCTGAGACGGCCCCACCCTTGTCGCTGTCGGGCAGAGGTAGGGAACCTAAAAGACGATGAGGGTTGGAAGCGTATTCCGATTCAGCGTCACGGGCAGCCCCCCTCTCTGCCTGCTTGTCTCCCCAGGTGCCCCTCTGTAATAGGTTTGAAGCCCTGGGTCTTGAAGAAGAGGTAGTTGAGGAGATGGTGCCAAGCCTGCCTACAAGATCACGTAGGAAGAGGCGGTTGACTTCACAACTTAAGACTGCCTCTGATAAGAAAGAAAGAAGGGTGATTGTAATAGGAAATTCCCTTCTGAAAGGAACAGAGGGCCCAATATGCAGAGTTGACCCTCATCTTAGGGAAGTTTGTAGTCTACCTGGAGCCCGGATCAAGGATATCGCTAGAGAGCTCCCCAGACTGGTGCACCCAACAGACTACTACCCTCTGCTGGTCTTCCAGACAGATGGGGAGGAAGCTGCTTCCTGTAGTCTTAGGGGAATGAAGAACAATTTCAAGGTTTTGGGAAGGATGGTGAAAGACTCAGGGGCTCAAGTGATCTTCTCTTCACTCCTTCCATCTTCAAGAGATGATGTGGGATGGAATAGGAAAATTCAGTCTCTAAATGGTTGGCTCCAAGAGTGGTGCTACAGGCAGGGCTTTGTATTTTTTGATAATGGTTGGTTTTATAAGACACCAGTCTGGACACTGTCACATGGGAAAGGTTTATCTCGCAGGGGCAAAAGGATGCTGGGGCAGGAATTAGCTGGGCTCATTTGGAAAGCTTTAAACTAGGCTCGAAGGGGGATGGGGTTGTAGCTGGCCTGTCCCAGTGGGGCAGCATTCTAAAACCGATGAGGACCAGGTAGCCTCCTATGCCCTATGGAGAAATGGGTGTGCGCTGCTCGCTCCCTGAAATGCCTGTACACCAATGCACGCAGCATGGGGAATAAGCAGGAGGAGTTAGAATCCTGTGTTCGGTCGGGAGATTATGAT
>CABFKC020000045.1:67080-86632 GCA_901699155.2 Streptopelia turtur
ACTGGGGAGACCAAAGGAGCAGGGAGGGGGGCTGCCCGTGACGCCGAACCGGAATACGCTTCCAACCCTCGTCGTCTTTTAGGTTCCCTACCTCTGCTCGAACAGCGACAAGGGTGGGGCCGTCTCAGGACTTCCGCCTCTGTCCGAGAGGGCAGGAGGTCCATCTCCTTTTGGGGGGTACCTCCCTGGGACCTTTCCGACTGGCACGTCAGGGTGTTACTCCACCAGTTGATCTCCCCTTTGCACTCCCTGATGGTCCTCAGCGTCTCAACCTCCTCTTTAAGTTTGACGACATGTGGAGCAGGTCTTGCACCTGTTCACACCTCACACAGGTGGAGTGCTGGCCCTCCCTCCCCGGCAGCAGCAGCCTCTGGCAGTCCCTGCAGCCGGAGACCTGAACAGCCACCGTTCAGGAACCAGAACCTCAGTCCTGCGTTGCCACCGTCTGTTTGAGACAAGCTCTCCTCCTGGAGGACGGCCATGGTCTGTCAGCAGTCTGGGGCGCTGGCAATAAGCTAGAGGGGCTGACAAGCAACAAGTGCTCTCTGCACCCTGCTGCACAAGCTACCACACCCGCTGCTGCAGCACAGTGTGGGTTGGGACTCACCCGCTACACAAGCTGGTTGCTCCTCCCTGCACCTGGTGACTAGTCGCTGCCCTCCCAAAGGCTTTTTCAAGGCAAGGGGAGGGGTGTGGTCACCGTCACCGTGGAACGCCCCCGCCACGTCAGCTGCTCTCTTGCAATGGCTGCCGGGGCTTCTGGGGATCGGGACCCCACTGGGAATCATTCTGACCCTGTATGTTTCCATCTGAGCTTCCTAATCTCGGCTGAACCTCATGGCCGACTGAATCCCGCCGGCTCCGGCTCTCGCTGGGCTGGCTCCGATCAGCTGACTGATGACAGCAGGTGACAGCAGGGACAGCAGGCAGTGACAGGCCCGGGGCTGACAGGCTCCCCCTCCCCTAGGGGGCGCTCGGCTGCCACACCCAGCTGACATAGAACTTTTGTCACAATGCCCGCTACCGTGGCGAGGATGCGGTGACTCTGCAGGTGACAGGGACACTGCAGGACTTGGTGTCAGCTCAGCAATTTCTCGGTTCCCCAAAGAAGCTGAATTCTGCAAATTGCTGCCTTTGCTGTTGAAATGAAGTCATCAGGTGGGTGTTTTGTTGTAATACACTGAAAACCAGAGCAGAAATGGTGAACTATTCCCATGATATGCATGATCCCTGCACCAAACCACCATGACTCAGCCTAAGGATATCTGCAGCTTATTTTTTGCACTGCCAGCAGATTGTGGAAGTACAGTGTGTGTGTCACAAACCCCTCTGGGCAGCGTTTGTGTCACAAATCGCATTGGAGAGCGTGGGTGTCACAAACCCCATTGGACAGTGTGTGTGTCACAAAACCCGTTTGACAGTGTGTGTGTCACAAACCCACATGGGCAGCATGTGTGTCTCAATCCTCATTGGACAGTGTGTTTATCACAAACCCCATTGGACAGTGTGTGTGTCACAAACCCCCTGGACAGCGTGTGTGTCACAAACCCCATTGGACAGGGTGTGTCTCACAAACCCCTTTGGACAGCGTGTGTGTTTCATACAGCATTGGAGAGTTTGTGTTTCACAACCCCCCCTGGACAGCATGTGTGTCACAAACCCCATTGCACATTGTGTGTGTCACAAACCCCATTAGACAGCGTGTGTCTCACAAACCCATCTGGACCGCGTGTGTGTCACAAAGCCTATTGGACAGTGTGTGTGACAGACCCCATTGGACAGCGTGTGTCTCACAAACTATATTGGAAGGTGTGTGTCACAAAACCCACTGGAAAGCATCTGTGTAACAAATCCCTTTGGACAGTGCGTGTGTTACAAAGCCCTACTGGACAGCGTGTGTGTCACAAACCCCATTGGACATTGTATGTGTCACAAAATGCATTGGACCATGTGTGTGTGTCACAAACCCTCCTGGACAGTGTGTGATTCACAAACCCCCCTGGAAAGCGTGTGTGTCACAAACCCCATTGGACAGCGTGTGTGTCACAAACCCTGTTACACAGCGTGTGTCTCACAAACCCCCCTGGACTGCGTGTATGTGAAAAACCCACCCATTGGACAGCGTGTGTGTCTCAGTCCCTATTGGACAGGGTGTGTATCACAAACCCCATTGGACAGTGTGTGTGTGTCATAAACCTCATTGGACAGGGTGTGTGTCACAAACCCCCCTGGACAACATGTGTGTTACAAACCGCATTGGAGAGTTTGTGTGTCACAAACCCCTTGGACAGCATGTGTGTCACAAACCCAATTGCACAGTGTGTGTGTCACATAACCCCCTGGACAGCGTGTGTTTCACAAACCCCATTGGACACTGTGTGTGTCACAAACCCCTTTGGACAGCGTGTGTGTCACAAACCCTGTTACATAGCGTGTGTGTCACAATCCCCATTGGACAGTGTGTGTGTCACAAACCCCATTGGGCAGAATCTGTGTCACAAACCTCCCTGGACAGTGTGTGTGTCACAAACCACCCTGGACAGTGTGTGTGTCACACACCCCATTGGACAGCATGTGTGTCACAAACCCCATTGGACACCGTGTGTGTCACAACCCCCCCCTGGACAGCGTGTGTGTTTCAAATCCTGTTGGAGAGTGTGTGTGTAACAGACCCCATTGGACAGTGTGTATGTCACAAAACCCCTTGGAGAGCATGTGTGTGACAAACCCCATTGGACAGCGTGTGTCTCACAAGCCCCCTGGACAGCGTGTGTGTCACAAACTCCATTGGACAGGGTGTGTGTCACAAACCCCATTGCAACCTGTGTGTGTCAAAAACCCCATTGGACAGGGTGTGTGTCACAAACCCCTTTGGACAGAGTGTGTGTCACAAACCCCATTGCAACCTGTGTGTGTCAAAAACCCCATTGGACAGCGTGTGTGTCACAAACCCCATTGGACAGTGTGTGTGTCACATAACCTCCTGGACAGCGTGTGTTTCACAAACCCCATTGGACAGTGTGTGTGTCACAATCTCCTGGACAGCGTGTGTGTCACAAACCTCTTTGGACAGCATCTGTGTCACAACTCCCCCTAGACAGCGTGTGTGTTTCAAACCCTGTTGGAGAGTGTGTGTGTCAAAAACCCCATTGGACAGTGTGTGTGTTACAAACCCCATTGGAAAGTGTGTGTGTCACAAAAAACATTGGACAGCGTGTGTGTCACAGACCCCATTGGACAGTGTGTGTGTCACAAACCTCATTGGAAAGTGTTTGTGTCACAAACCACATTGGACAGTGTGTGTGTCAGAAACCCCATTGGACACCGTGTGTGTCACAAACCCTTTTATACAGCGTGTGTGTCACAAACCCCATTGGACAGGGTGTGTGTCGCAAACCCCATTGGAGAGCATTTGTGTCACAAACCCCAATGGACAGGGTGTGTTTCAAAAACCTCCCTGGACAGCGTGTGTGTCACACACCCCATTAGAGAGCGTGTGTGTCACAAGCCCCATTGCACCTTGTGTGTGTCAGAAACCCCATTGGACAGCATGTGTGTCACAAGCCCCCTGGACAGCGTGTGTGTCACAAACCCCTTTGGAAAGTGTGTGTGTCACAACCCCCATTGGACATTGCATGTGTCACATAACCCCATTGGACAGCGTGTGTGTAACAAACCCCATTGGACAGTGTGTGTGTCACAAAACCGCATTGGACATTGTGTGTGTCACAAACCCCATTGGAGAGCGTGTGTTTCACAAACCCCATTGGACAGCGTGTGTGTCACAAACCCCATTGGAAGGTGTGTGTGTCACAAACCCCATTGGACATTGCGTGTGTCACAAACCCCATTGGACAGCGTGTGTGTCACAACCCCACCTGGACAGCGTGTGTGTCACAAACCCCATTGGATAGTGTGTGTGTCAGAAACCCCATTTGACACCGTGTGTGTCAGAAACCCCGTTGGACAGTGTGTGTGGGAGAAAACCACCTGGACAACGTGTGTGTCACAAGCGCCCTGGACAGCGTGTGTGTCACAAACCCCATTGGAAGGTGTGTGTGTCACAAACCCCATTGGACAGCATGTGTGTCAAAACCCCACCTGGACAGCGTGTGTGTCACAAACCCCATTGGATAGTGTGTGTGTCAGAAACCCCATTTGACACCGTGTGTGTCAGAAACCCCATTGGACAGTGTGTGTGTCACAAACCCCATTGGACAGCGTATGTGTCACAAACCTCCCTGGGCAGTGTGTGTGTCACACACCCCATTGGAGAGTGTGTGTCTTTCAAAAACCCCCTTGGACAGCATGTGTGTCACAAACCCCATTGGACACCGTGTGTGTCACAACCCCCCTGGACAGCGTGTGTGTTTCAAACCCTGTTGGAGAGTGTGTGTCTCACAAACCCCATTGGACAGCGTGTGTGTTACAAACCGCATTGGACAGTGTGTGTGTCACAAAACCCCTTGGACAGCATGCGTGTGACAAACCCCATTGGACAGCGTTTGTCTCACAAACCCCATTGGAAGGTGTGTGTCACAAAACCTCCTGGACAGCGTGTGTGTCACAAAACCCCATTGGACAGGGTGTGTGTCACAAACCCCTTTGGACAGCGTGTGCTTCAAACCCCATTGGAGAGTGTGTGTGTCACAAACCCCCCTGGACAGTGTGTGTGTCACAAACCCCATTGCAACCTGTGTGGGTCACAAACCCCATTGGACAGTGTGTGTGTCACAAACCCCCTGGACAACGTGTGTGTCACAAACCTCTTCGGACAGCGTGTGTGCGTCACAAAACCCATTGGACAGTGTGTGTGTCACAAGCGCCCCTATACAGCATGTTTGTCACAAACCCCAATGGACAGTGTGTGTGTTACAAAACACCTTGGACAGTATGTTTGTCACAAAACCCGTTTGACAGTGTGTGTGTCACAAAACCCCTTGGAGAATGTGTGTCACAAAATGCATTGGACAGTTTGTGTGTTACAAACCCCCTGGGAAAGTGTGTGTGTCACAAACCCCCCTGGACACCGTGTGTGTCACAAACCCCACTGGACAGCGTGTGTGTCATAAACCCCACTTGACAGTGTGTGTGTCGCAAACCCCCTGGACAGCGTGTGTGTCACAAACCCCATTGGACAGTGTGTGTGTCAAAAAAACCCCTTTGACAGTGTGTGTGTTAGAAACCCCGTTAGAGAGCATGTCTGTGTCACAAACCCCATTGGACAGTGTGTGTGTCACAAAACCCGTTTGACAGTGTGTGTGTCAGAAACCCCCCTGGGCAGTGAGAGTGTCACAAACCCCATTGGACAGTGTGTGTGTCACAAAGCCCCTCAGACAGTGTGTGTGTCACAAACCCCATTAGACACTGTGTGTGTGTCACAAACACCCGTGGACAATGTGTGTGTCAAAAAACCCCTGGACAACGTGTGTGTCACAAACCTCCCTTGAACAGCGTGTGTGTGTCACAATCCCCATTGGACAGCGTGTGTGTCATAAACCCCACTTGACAGTGTGTGTGTCAACAAACCCCATTGGACAGCGTGTGTGTCAGAAGCCCCTTTGGTCAGTGTATACGTCATAAACCCTCCCGGACAGTGTGTGTGTCACAAACCCTATTGGACAGTGTGTGTGTCAGAAACCCCCCCTGAACAGAGTGTGTCACATACCTCTTTGGACAGTGTGTGTGTCACAACCCCCCCTGGACAGTCTGTGTGTCACAAACTCCATTGGACAGCGTGTGTGTCACAAACCCCATTGGACAGTGTGTGTGTCACAAATCTCATTGGACAGCGTGTGTGTCACATACCCATTTGACATTTTGCGTGTCACAAACTACATTGGACAATGTGTGTGTCACAATCCCCCCGGACAGTGTGTGTGTCACAAACCGCATTGGACAATGTGTGTGTCAAAAATCCCTTGGACAGCGTGTGAGTCTTATGGCATTCCTCCACGTCTGAAGACGAATGTGCTGGAAACTAGAAACCTTGACATTCTCTTCTGTGTCCCATCCTCTCTCACTAACCCCTCGTCTGGCTGCATGTCTCTTCTTTCCTCTCTTATTTCCTTTTCTCCTTAACAAATAGATATGAGGCCCTGGACCCTGAAAATCAGGCAGAGGACACCCAAGTAGATCCACCTGGAGAGCCCCCTGGATGCACCTCATCTATAAAAAGGATTACAACTGCATCTGTAAGAAGAAAAAAAAAAAAAAGAAGAGTGGTAGTAGTTGGTGACTCCCTTCTGAGGGGAACAGAGGGCCCTGTATGTCGCCCACACCCATCCCACAGGGACGTCTGCTGCCTTCCTGGGGCCAGGGTGAGAGACATTAATAGAAGACTTCCGGAGCTAATTCAGCCCTCAGACTACTATCCCCCGTTAGTAGTCCAAGCTGGCAGCAAGGACATCAACAGAAGAAGTACCAAGATAATTAAAAAAGACTTTAAAGCAGTGGGTCGATCAGTTCATGGGACGGGAGCACAAGTGATATTTGCCTCAGTTCCTGTGCTCTCTTGGATGGACGAGGAGCTAAATAAAGAGAGGAGTAGAAAAGCCCATCTCATCAACAGGTGGCTTAAGGATTGGTGTCACTGTCAAAATTTTGGGTTTTTTGACCATGGGGTAAACTCCATGGTACCTAGTCTCCTCAAATCAGATGGGCTTCATCCTTCTAGGGAGAGCAAGAGGACTATAGCCCATAAGTTGTCAGGGCTGGTCAGGAGGGCTTTAAACTAGGTTTGGAGGGGGAAGGGACTGAAACTGGGCTCTCCAAAGATCAGCCTAAGGATGGAAAGCCCGAATTAAGAGTGAAATCAGCAGCCCACTTGAAGTGCATGTACGCTAATGCACGCAGTATGGGCAACAAACAAGAGGAGCTGGAAGCCATCATGCAGCAGGAAAGCTATAACATAGTTGCCATCACAGAAACATGGTGGGATGACTCATATGACTGGAGTGCTGCTATGTGTGGCTACAAGCTCTTCAGAAAAGATAGGCAGGGTAGGAGAGGTGGAGGGGTGGCTTTGTATGTTAGAGAGTCACTCGACTCTGTTAAACTTGAGGTCAGCAGCGACAAGGTTGAGTGCCTGTGGACCAGAATCAGAGAGAAGTCCAACAAGGCTGACATCCTCGTGGGTGTCTGTTATAGACCGCCCAACCAGGACGATGAAGGAGATGAATTATTCTACAAGCAGCTGGCAGATGTCTCAAAATCAACAGCCCTTGTTTTTGTGGGTGGCTTTAACCTATCAGATACCTGCTGGGAGCTCAATGCTGCACAGAAGAGGCAGTCTAGGAAGTTCCTAGAGTGTATAGAGGACAATTTCCTTCATCAGCTGGTAAATGAGCCTACCAGGGGCAAGACCCTGCTAGACCTACTGTTTACAAACAGAGAAAGGCTGGTGGGAGATGTAGTGGTTGGAGGCTGCCTGGGGCATAGCGACCATGAAATAATAGAATTTTCAATACTCACAGATGCAGGGAGAACCATTAACAAAACCTCTACGCTGGACTTCCGGAGGGCAGATTTCTGCCTATTCAGAAGTCTAGTTCAGAGCATACCCTGGGAAACAATGCTTAAAACCAAGGGGGCCCTGGAGGGTTGGACATGCTTCAAGCAGGAGGTTTTGAGTGCGCAGGAACAGGCTATACCAGTGTGCCAAAAGGCTAGCCGGCGGTGAAGACAACCGGCTTGGCTAAACAGGGAGATTCTGAATGAAATCAGAAATAAAAAGAGACTTTACCGACTGTGGAAAAAAGGGCTGGCTACTTACGAAGAATTTATGGAAATAGCTAGATCATGCAGAAAAAAAATCAGGGAAACAAAAGTGCAATTTGAAGTTAATTTGGCCAATTCTGTCAGGGATAATAAAAAGTCCTTCTTCAAATATGTTAACAACAAAAGGAGGGGCAAGGAAAACCTCCATTCTCTGTTGGACTTTGAGGGAAATATAGTTAACAAAGATGAGGAGAAAGCTGAGGTACTTAATACCTACTTTGCCTCAGTTTTTACCAGTAAGACAGGTGGCCCTCAGGACAACTCATCTCTGGAGGTGGTCTACAGGGATAGGAAGCCAAATAGGCCCCTTGTATTCCAGGAGGAAATAGTTGGTGATTTACTGAGCCATCTGGATCCTCACAAGTCTACGGGACCAGATGGGAGATCTGCAGCTTATTTTTTTGTACTGCCAGCAGATTGTGGAAGTACAATAGAGAAACCATCCTTATGGAGAGATCTTTGTATTTTCGTCTCCGTCTAGGTGTCTCAAGTAGCTGGGGTTTTGGTTTGGGCCTAATCCATAAGGTCTGATGGCTTTCCTCCTCGTCTGAAGACGAATTTGCTAGAAACTATAAAGCAAAATGTCATGGTTTTATTAAAAACAAGTTTCTCCTTCAGTGAATTTTGCCTGTCAGCTAAAGCCTTCATATTAACTGCATTTTCCTGGAGAACCAGACCCATGTTTTGGTAAACCTAGCAATGGAATGCAAACTATTGATAAGCATGGATGGACATCTCGCGAGAGGGGCAACGAGAAACCGGTGACCAAGAAACTGACCAACTGTGTATAACATTCCATTCACGTGACTACTTCATATAAAGTGGGAGATCACAAGGATCTCGTTCCTTTTGCCCTTTTGCCTTTGCTCTTTCCCTTCTGCTTATGGCCGACATTAGGAGAGGACCTTGCTAGTGGTCCCTGCGAACTGAGGCCTAGTGAGAGACTGAATCCAGCTCCGGTTGGCTGCAGAGTCTAATCCAGGACTTTGGGTGCCGGCTCTGTAGTTGCTGAGACTTTCAAGATTGGTTTTGTATATTTTGTATTATTTTCTCTGTTCTTATTAGTAGCATTAGTAAAACATTGTTAATTTTTCCAACTCTCTTCTCTCTGTCCTTCTTTCCCTCCCGATCGCCTGTCCTTAGTGGGAAGGGGCGAGAGGGAGGGGCCAAAAGGGGGAAGTGGGGGGGGAGAGGGGGTTAACAATACATCTGACAGGGTTTTATGTCGCGGTTGAGACAGAGAAACGACATGGACCGGGTTCTTTCAAGATGAAAGTAATAGGCGCCATTTATTGCTACAAGTGCCTTTTTATACAATTCTACCAGTTCATGTGTCTTTTCACTATTGGTTACAAGTTACAGCACTAACATCTCATTGGTTAATATTTCTATCATCCATGTTATTCTTCTATCCCCTTCTCTCTCACGGGTACATCTCTCCTCTCTCCGGATACTCCCTTACTCCCATCCTTCTCAAGGGTAAATCTTAATATCTCAAGGCTGATCTCTACTCCCATATTTTCTGTCAAGGATTCCACAGACCCGCTGCAGTTTCCCACAATTCCCCCTTTTTTTATTTGTGCTAAAAATGCTGCCCTCATTGTCCGTTGCAGGGCCCTTTGCAGCAGAGAAATCATGCATGGCAACATTAGTAACACAACCACAATCATCAAATGATCAGTCCTGTTTTCACTACTGATAACAACCATCCTAAAAGCCCTCAACCACTAAGCAATTTATTTAACAAATCACATCAAAATCTTCACACCCATGTCCTTGAGCTAATAACAAAAATCTGTCGCAGCCCTACTCTGCCGTGTGGCATGTCTTACAGAATCTACATCTAAAAAAGTCCACTTAAAGCCTTTTAAGTTCTGTTAGTTTGCTTAACTAGCCAACATCCTAATTTTCTAAAATATTTAAAGGTTTTAGCTGTGCCAACACCAGATACAAGAGATCCTAAAACTCTTGACCTTGATCCCCAAAAATCTACATTATCATCACATTTTGACTTATATGCATGCAAAAAACGTTTTTCCCGTGTCGCTTTTCTGTGATCGACTATCATGGATACATTGGGTGTTAAGAGAGTTAATAGTCCCAAAATACACAGTCCTCCAACAGCATTAGAAGGAATTCCTGTTCAGGCTCTATCTCCACAGATCAAGAATACAGCATATGGGAGATTTTGGGGTCGCTGTCCCACATTATCAATGACATTCCTTGGATTCTTCTGTGAGGTATTACACCATCGAGTTTCATTTCTATAGTCACCAATGGTAGCATTAACATTTTGCAGTGTTATCCATTCATGCTTTAGCATATTGTCCTGGCACTTTTCACAAAACCGGCTGGATACAAGCATCCATGGGCATAGATGCCAGCAATTCCAGTTCCTGTGGTTCAATGTCTATTTCCGGGAGGCAATTAATCCAAAGTGCCATGTTAGTATTATTACAGTTTGTTGCGATGCCTTTGCACCAACCACTATTTTGAAACAGTTGTGTGATGCTGTTGTAGTCATCAAGGGGGATGCCAACCAAGCATGTGTGGAACGGGTTTTCCGGAGATGCCATAGCTAGGCATACGGAGTCCTGGTCAGTCATGTTGGCTAAAGTAATCCACATGTTAGTCTTTGTCTGTGCGGGCATCCAAAACACAGCAGCTGCAACAATCATTGTCAAGAAGATAACACAGGTTTCACGTTTCGTGCCAGCAACCATTGCGGCCCTTGATCTGTAAAGACACAAGCAGAGCCTCTCCCCCAGCTTATCAATTGATGTGGCCTTTTCCATTGACTAGTGATTTGACCATAACTAATGTAGGTTCTTTCTGATTTAGCATGGTTTTGGGTCACACTTGCAAAGTATTTCATCACATACAATGCTTTTGACAGTTGGTTTTGTGGTGTTTTCCCTACTTCTCCCCCCTTTTTGTTTTAAAAAAGAACAAAACCAAAACAAAAACACAGTTCAGAATCAGATATGTGCGTTGGACCTTGACTACGTACTCAGAATCACAAATCAAATTTAGAGGTTCCTCCTTAAAAAGCTCCAAGTAATTTAAAGCTGTGCCAAGTTCTGCTAATTGGGTTGAACCTTCAATGATTTTTACAGAATGATGCCAATTGTTATCTTCACACCAAACCACTACAGCTTTATGAGACTTCCCAGAACCATCAGCAAATACTTTGCAAGTATGTAGGATCAGACCAAATACAAGTATGGCCTATGACCTAATGTTAAAGACTTGCAGGTTCTGCAGCAATTTACATTTAGGCATGCCAAAAGCTGTGCTGTTAAGAAAACCAGCTAGTGCAATTTATAAAGACATAGATTACAAATAAAAAAATCAAAATTAAATTTCACAAATGGTACATATATGACAAAAGGATCATGGCCTTTTAAAACTTAAATTCATTCCCTTCTTTTCTTGATCAGAGTAACAATCAGTATATCAGTCTGCTAGCAATGTCATCATACTTGTCCCAATAGCCACAGGTTGTTTCTATGTTGTAGCTATAAATATGCAAATCTGCAAGTCCAATCGAATGCAGTCAGCCTGTAAGGTTGTCATAAATATATTCTTCAAAGTTTCCAACTCCATTTTGGCTGTCATATTTATTGGATATTGTTTTCCCTTACCAGATCGAAGTCCTGTTTCAGATCTATCAGTGTAGTATTTGCTTTATCGAAACATTGGCTGTTAATACTAGTGGAAATACAGCATTTGAAATTTCCTTGGAGATTTCTCACTTGCAGCAAGCAGATCTGCACCATCCCAGCAGCTTCTTGTAGGCCATGCAACTAAACAGAATTCTCAGAAAACATTATTTGAGCTTACAATTTACTTAACAAATCTTAACCTAAGAGAGGTATAGGAGTTTCTAACAACTATAAGAATTAATGTATTTAAACTTTGTTCCAAATTTGGCATTCCATTGGTCTCAAAAAATGGCCTTTCTTTCATTCTCTCTCATGACCTCAAAAACTAGCATGGTGAATTTACTAAGAAGTCAATTACCACAGAATAAGTCTATTAACAAATTTTTGGTTTAATTTTCCAGTTTCATTAGAACTATGGATCCACTGGTGATGCCTTTAAATTTCACCCTCAGACTCCTTCATGCAGTATTACAGCTCTCTACCAGTAACGCTGCTTGGGGGAGGGGCGCGGGGGGGAATAAAACTTCCCTCTCGCCCCCATCTGAGATGGCAAGACGTCCAGCCCAGCATGAAAACACATCAGTTTGAACTCCACATCAAACCAATCTGGCTCCACTCCACACTCAAATCAGTACCAGTCTGACCCAGAGAAGCACTGAACACTGTGACCCCCCAAAGCTGACCAGTGTGAAAAGACTGACTTCAGCAAGGAGGTAAAATTATGAACTCTTTTCCCCAGATGTGCCAAAACCTAGGAAACAAGACAGAAGCAAAAACAAACAACACCAACAACCCCTGATTCAAAGCCGAAAACCAACACAGTGCCACAACAAAAATGGATGACAATACTTCAGGGGAAAAAAAAAAGGACAGCGTGGGGGGAGTAAAGCCCCCCTTTCTCTGCTTAGCAGCAGGAAAACAGGTTTTTTCCTTTTTTTTTTTTTTTTTTTTTTTTCTTCTTCTTTTTCTTCTCGCCACAGATCAGATATAGTCAAGGCCATGCAGCTGGTATAATCACTGGTACGAAGTGGGAGGCTCTGGCAAACTCCTCAGTTACAATGAGCTGCAGACAGGCCTGGGATGTTTTGGTCTTTTGCTTTCCCAGTTCATTCCAGCCATAATACACTTTATATGCAATTTCAAGTAGCTCAGAAATAGTTACATTCCTTAGCTCCATTTACCTTTTACAATTTAAAGATGTCAAAAAACAGTATAAACCAGTATAATAAACATAAATCCATTATTCTATTTTCCTAGATCCAAATCAGTTAATATTCTAGCAATTTTTAAATACAACCTCTTCTAAATTCACATCTATCATAGCATTTTAACAATTTAAATGCATTTCTAACAATATAAGCAATTACTCTAATGTGTAAGGATGCATCCTAAGGGGAAGCAAGGTGGAATTTTAGCAATGGAACCGGTTCCCATTTTGGAGTTATCTCCCCAAACAAGATTCTTTTGGTACCAAATATGAATATGCAAACTAAAATACTGAGCTCAGATATGAAAACCATATACCAAGTTCAAATATGCAGATGGATCACAGTTACACCAATTTAAGACAATATCTCAATTTTTGCATTACACCTTTGAACCACTCACTGCCCGGCCAGGTAGCGGTACCGCTGGGTCTCCCTGACAAAATACGTCAGTGCGCGCCAGAGCCCATCAGCACTCGCCTCCCCGCCGTCGAGTGAGCTGACCTGGGCAAGGCCTTGTAGGTAACATGCTAGAGAAAAAAACATAACAGCTACTACACACAAAATTTTACCATCACATTCACGCAGTAAAGAACTAAATTACTTATGATCTTCTGTATTATTACAAAATGCACATTTTGAGTCAATGAATTGTCATGATTTAACAGACTGTGAACTTATCGTACCATATAACAAAGACCTACCAAAATTGCAACATGCTTAAACCGATACCCACAAAGAAAACAGGTTAATGAGGAAAGCATCTTGCAGACTTTAGCAAGTTTACTGTGACCTGTGTGTTATCAGTTAACTCTCTCTCAGCTTGTTGACGTTCAAACCGTTCCAGCTGTAAAACTGTCTGTAATGATCTAATGATCTCTTGTAGAGATTTATGTTGTCCTGCTCTTCTCACCTTAAAAACAACATTAATTGCAACAAAATTCTATTCTCCGGACACTTTTCCCAATCATTTAACGTAAACAGCAGCGAACACTGATTTCAATATTTAACAAGATCTTCCTTCCTTATAATTTCGAGTGCTTTCCTAAGTTTTAAAACACCTCCCAATACTGATTTTTCAGGAACGCAACTGAAAACAAGTATTCCTGACCCCATCTTGCAAGTAAAAACCTTGAGAAGGGGGAGGGAGGGGTGGAAAACACAGGCTGCTTGCAGCACGACTGGGAAAAATGGGGAGAGAGTTTTACGGCACACTTAAAAACAACTAGTAAAACAATTAACTCACATTCCTGACAAGCTGCTTGATTTTCAGAGAGGCAATACACAGAAACACATAATATGTACTGTAAAACTTGCAGATAACATGTTGGTAGTAAACATTAGCATTCTCTACTGCTAATTTCAACACCAGTGCTTCCTTAGCTTCTAAGTTTTCAACCTGCTTATTGATGGCCTCTTGAAGATGGTCAATAAATTGCATGTAATTCTCACTGAGACCTTGATTAATAGTTGCAAATGATTTGGCTGCATTGTTGGTTTCAGGCACCTTTACCATAGCTTGATATGCGAGGTCTGTTGACTGCCTCAGGATTTCAGAAAGTTATCGTGCCTGTAGTTGTGGTGTGTCAACTAGTCTCTTCCAGAAACACATAGGGTCCCGTGGTTTAACTGCAATCGAAACTGGGGGTAAATCCCAGCTTTTTGGTAAGTTCGGTTTACACTCTGAAATTCTACCCTCACCCTCAGGAATTCAGTGCGGGTGGGAGGCGGGGGCAGGTTGGAGGGACCCAAATCTGGAGGAATTACGTTATTTGGCTTGGTCTGGCTCACCACGGGGGGGTCCTCCCCACCTAAATCTCCAGGCAAGGGGGGAGAGGGAAAAAAAAATGTCCATTTTTTTCTTCCGCAACTGATAGCGGCGGGGCAGAGGGTTGAACTGTGATTAATGGCGGTGACGCAGACGGCGGAACCGCGGTTGATGATGGTAGAGGAGAGGTTTGAGCCATGATTGATGACAGCGGAGTGGTCGGCCGAATGCACTGGTCCGACTGGTGCTCCGACTGGTGCTCTGAGGGCCCCTCCCGAGACCATGCACAACCCAACGCTGTTTTTTCATGTGAGTCTTTCATAGCTTTTATCTGATCTCGGGGCCACACATACGTACGCTCCTCCTTTATTCCTTTTAACTTTCCAAGAAAGTGCCGCGGATCCTTATCCATGTCAGATAATATGGACTTGGGCGGTTTTGACGAATCTTTAGTAACAGAGGGGATCGGAGTAGTACTTAATCTTGATTTTTCCTCTGAGTCTGGCCCAGGAGAGCCAGGGAGACCATTCCCCTCCACCACCTCTGCCTGTTGCTGTTTTAACTCTTTCAGAGTGTCTAATAACAAGCGCCATGTCGTTAACAGTTCAGTTGCTTCCTTGGACCCTTGGGTAGCACTATCAAACAGTTTATCTCCCAAGTCCATCCATTGTGACACACTAAATGCTGTCACAGGATTAACCTCTAAACCTTGTGCTTTGCCCCATAGTAACATTTTTCTTAAAGTCAGTTCCAGAAGACTAACACCCTGCTTCTTCAGAAGCAGCTTCCATGTGGATGTTTCACCCCCCCTGTTCCCGGTAGCTCACCTACTCCTTAGCGAGATGTCTTTTCAACGATCCGGATCTTCGGCAGCTCTCCTCGGCTGCTCTCATCAGCTGTACCGGGCTCCGTCTCCACAGCTCTTCTTCGGCTGTTCACAGCTTCACGCTGTCACCTTGTTAGGCGAGATCCTCTCCAGGCAGGATCACGTCGGGGTCACCATATGTTGCGGTTGAGACGGACAAACGACATGGACCGGGTTCTTTCAAGATGAAAGTAATAGGCGCCATTTACTGCTACAAGTGCCTTTTTATACAATTCTACCAGTTCATGTGTCTTTTCACTATTGGTTACAAGTTACAGCACTAACATCTCATTGGTTAATATTTCTATCATCCATGTTATTCTTCTATCCCCTTCTCTCTCACGGGTACATCTCTCCTCTCTCCGGATACTCCCTTACTCCCATCCTTCTCAAGGGTAAATCTTAATATCTCAAGGCTGATCTCTACTCCCATATTTTCTGTCAAGGATTCCACAGACCCGCTGCAGTTTCCCACAGTTTTATTGTCACCCCGCAATCTTAACCCTCGACAGAAACACACACTGTCCAAGGTGTATGTGACACACACACCGTCCAGAGGGTTTTGTGACACACACGCTGTCCAATGGGGTTTGTGTCACACACACTGTCTTGGAGGGATTGTGACACACACGCTGTCCAATGGGGTTTGTGACACACACACTGTCCAATGAGGTTTGTGACACACACACTGTCTAATGGGTTTTGTGACACACACACTGCCCAAGGGTGTTTGTGACACACACACTGTCCAATGGGGTTTGTGACACACACGCTGTCCAATGGGGTTTGTGACAAACAGACTGTTCTGAGGGGTTTGTGACACACACACTGTCCAATGGGGTTTGTGACATACACGCTGTCCCGGGTGGTTTGTGACACACCCGCTGTCCTGAGGGGTTTGTGACACACACACTGTCCAATGGGGTTTGTGACGCACACACTGTTCGGGGGTTTTGTGACACAAACATTATCCAATGGGGTTTGTGACACACACAATATCCAACGTGGTTTGTGACACACACACACTGTCCCATGGGATTTGTGACACACACGATGTCCAGGTGGGTTTGTGACACACGCGCTGTCCAAAGGGGTTTGTGACACACACACTGTCTAGAGGCGTGTGTGACACACAAACTGTCCAATGAGGTTTGTGACACACACAGTGTCTGGGGGGATTGTGACAGACACGCTCTCCAATGGGGTTTGTGACACACACACTGTCCAGGGGCGTTTGTGACACACAAACTGTCCTATGAGGTTTGTGACACACACGCTGTCCAAGGGGGTTTGTGACACACACGCTGTCCAAAGGGGTTTGTGACACACACACTGTCCAATGGGGTTTGTGACACACACGCTGTCCATGGGGGATTGTGACACACAAACCATCCAGGGTTGTTTTTTACACTCACTCTGTCCAATGGAGTTTGTGACACACATACTGGCCGTTGGGGATTGTGTCACACACACGGTCCACGGGGGTTTGTGACACACAGGCTGTCCAATGGGGTGTGTGACACAAACGCTGTCCAGGGTGGTTTGCGACAAACACACTGTCCAGGGGCGTTTGTGAACACACAAACTGTCCAATGGGGTTTGTGACACACACACTGTCCAATGGGGTTTGTGACACACAGGCTGTCCAATGGGGTTTTTGACGCAAACGCTGTCCACCGAGATTTTTGATACACACACTGTACAATGGGGTTTGTGACAAACACACGGTCCAGGATTGTTTTTGACACTCACGCTGTCCAATGGAGTTTGTGACACTCACACTGTCCAATGGGGCTTGTGACACACACATGCTGTCCAATAGGTTTTGTGACACACACACTGTCCAATCGGGTTTGTGACACACACGCTGTCCAATCGGGTTTGTGACACACACGCTGTCCAGGGGGGATTGTTACACACACACTGTCCAATGTGGTATGTGACACATATATTGTCCAATTGGATTTCTGACACACATTCTGTCTAGGGGGGTTGTGATGCAGACGTTGTCCAATGGGGTTTGTGACACACACACCGTCCAGGGCTATTTGTGACACTCACGCTGTCCAATTGGGTTTGTAACACACACTCTGTCCAGGGCGATTTGTGACACACACGCTGTCCAATGGGGTTTGTGACACACACACTGTCCAGAGGCGTTTGTGACACACAAAATGTTCAATGGGGTTTGTGACACACACGCTGTCCAAAGGGGTTTGTGACACACACAATGTCCAATGGGGTTTGTGACACACATACCGTCTTGGGTTGTTTTTTACACTCACGCTGTCCAATGGAGTTTGTGACACACACACTGTCTATTGGGGATTGTGTCACACACACTGTCCGGGGGAGTTTGCGACACACACACTGTCCAATGGGGTTTGCGACACACACAATGTCCAATGGGGTTTGTGACACACGCGCTGTCCAGGGGGATTTTTGACACACACACACACGCTGTCCAATAGGTTTTGTGACATACACACGGTCCCATGCGGTTTGTGACACACACACTGTTTAATGGGGTTTGTGACACGCACACTGTCCTGGGGCATTGTGAACACACAAACTGTCCAATGGGGTTTGTGACACACACACTTTCCAAGGGGGGGTTGTGACACACACGCTGTCCAATGGGGTTTGTGACACACACAATGTCCAATAGGGTTTGTGACATATAGGCTGTCCAATGGGTTTTCTGACACACACGCTGTCCAAGGGGGGGTTGTGACACACACGCTGTGCAATGGGGTTTGTGACACACACGCTGTCCAATGGGGTTTGTGACACATACAGTCACCAATGGGGTTTGTGACACACACGCTGTCAGGTTTTAGCAATCAGGACACATAACCACGGGCGTAGTTCTATGCGGTGCTTTATTTCAGCGCTGGGAAACCAGGGGTTCACACCCAAAGCTGGCTTCGCTGGTCAGTTTAAATTACACAGTATTTATACAGTCCATTCACATACATATTCATATATTCATTAAGATATGTAACGGTTACTTAACATTGATTGCAACATCGATTGCAACATCTTGGAACTATTTTGATCATGTGCAGTGTCCTCTGGTGGTCTTTCGAGGGGTCTTCAGGATGAAGTAAGTAGTCTTCATCATTTCTGTCCCTTTCACCTTTGGGTACTGCACAGGCGTACGAATTCTATAGCTAGATAACTGCTGACTTGCTCAGCCTCCGGAGATACTGCATGTACTTCTCCTCACTCTATACGTATTTAGGCTAAGATAAAAGCTAGGTTGTTAAGATAAGAATGTACTCGAACACGATATGCTTGAACATCCTCTCAGGAACAGTTTACAAAACAGATTCATCCTTCCAGGAACATTTTGTAAAACTGGTCCGCTTACAAACAAGATCCCAGAGTCTCAGTGTGACAGGAACAGAGTCTCAGGCAGGGTAACTAGGTCACAGAGTCCCAGTGTGACAGGCACAGGGTCTCAGGCAGGGTCACTAGGTCACAGAGTCCCAGTGTGACAGGCACAGGGTCTCAGGCAGGGTCAAGAGGTCACAGAGTCTCAGTGTGACAGGCACAGGGTCTCAGGCAGGGTCACTAGGTCACAGCGTCTCAGGGTGACAGGCACAGGGTCTCAGGCAGGGTCACTAGGTCACAGAGTCCCAGTGTGACAGGCACAGGGTCTCAGGCAGGGTCACTAGGTCACAGAGTCTCAGTGTGACAGGCACAGGGTCTCAGGCAGGGTCACTATGTCACAGAGTCCCAGTGTGACAGGCACAGGGTCTCAGGCAGGGGTCACTAGGACACAGAGTCTCAGTGTGACAGGCACAGGGTCTCATGCAGGGTGACTAGGACACAGAGTCTCAGTGTGACAGGCACAGGGTCTCAGGCAGGGTCACTAGGTCACAGAGTCCCAGTGTGACAGGCACAGGGTCTCAGGCAGGGTGATTATGTAACAGAGTCCCAGTGTGACAGGCACAGAGTCTCAAAGGGACACTAGGTCACAGAGTCCCAATGTGACACGCACAAAGTCTCAGGCAGGGTCACTAGGTCACAGAGTCCCAGTGTGACAGGCACAGGGTCTCAGGCAGGGTCACTAGGTCACAGAGTCCCAGTGTGACAGGCACAGGGTCTCAGGAAGGGTCACTAGGTCACAGAGTCCCAGTGTGACAGGCACAGGGCCTCAGGCAGGGTCACTAGGTCACAGAGTCCCAGTGACAGGCACAGGGTCTCAGGCAGGGTCACTAGGTCACAGAGTCCCAGTGTGACAGGCACAGGGTCTCAGGCAGGG
>CABFKC020000045.1:87132-109271 GCA_901699155.2 Streptopelia turtur
GTGACAGGCACGGGGTCTCAGGCAGGGTCACTAGGTCACAGAGTCTCAGTGTGACATTCAAAGAGTCTCAGACAGGGTCACTATGTCACGGAGTCTCAGTGTGACAGTCACAGGGTCTCAGGCAGGGTCACTATGTCCCAGAGTCTCAGCGTGACAGGCACAGGGTCTCAGGCAGGGTCACTATTTCACAGAGTCTCAGTGTGACAGGCACAGGGTCTCAGGCAGGGTCACTATGTCACAGAGTCTCAGTGTGACAGGTACAGGGTCTCAGGCAGGGTCACTAGGTCACAGATTCCCAGTGTGACAAGCACAGGGTCTCAGGCTGGGTCACTAGGTCACAGAGTCCCCGTGTGACAAGTACAGGTTCTCAGGCAGGGTCACTAGGTCACAGAGTCCGAGTGTGACCGGCACAGGGTCTCAGGCAGGGTCATTACGTCAAAGAGTCCCAGTGTGACAGGCACAGGATCTCAGGCAGGGTCACTAGGTCACAGAGTCCCAGTGTGACAGGCACAGGGTCTCAGGCAGGGTCACTAGTTCACAGATCCCAGTGTGATAGGCACAGGGTCTCAGGCAGGTCACTAGGTCACAGAGTCCCAGTGTGACAGGCACAGGGTCTTAGGCAGGGTCACAAGGTCACAGAGTCCCAGTGGGACAGGCACAGGGTCTCAGGCAGGGTCACTAGGTCACAGAGTCCGAGTGTGACTGGCACAGGGTCTTAGGCAGGGTCACTAGGTCACAGATCCCAGTGTGACAGGCACAGGGTCTCAGGCAGGGTCACTAGGTCACAGAGTCCCAGTGTGACAGGCTCAGGGTCTCAGGCAGGGTCACTGGGTCACCCTGTCTCAGGCTGACCGGCACAGGGTCTCAGGCAGGGTCACTAGGTCACAGAGTCCCAGTGTGACAGGCACAGGGTCTCAGGCAGGGTCACTATGTCACAGATTCCCAGTGTGACCGGCACAGGGTCTCAGGCAGGGTCACTAGGTCACAGAGTCCCAGTGGGACAGGCACAGGGTCTCAGGCAGGGTCACTAGGTCACAGAGTGCCAGTGTGACAGGCACAGGGTCTCAGGCAGGGTCACTAGGTCACAGCGTCCCAGTGTGACAGGCACAGGGTCTCAGGCAGGGTCAGGAGGTCTCAGGGTCTCAGTGTGACAGGCACAGAGCCTCAGGCCGGGTCACTATGTCACAGAGTCTCAGTGTGACAGGCACAGAATCTCAGGCAGGGTCACGAGGTCACAGAGTCCCAGTGTGACAGGCACAGGGTCTCAGGCAGGGTCACGATGTCACAGAGTCCCAGTGTGACAGGCACAGAATCTCAGGCAGGGTCACTAGGTCACAGAGTCTCAGTGTGACAGGCACAGAATCTCAGGCAGGGTCACTACGTCACAGAGTCCCAGTGTGACAGGCACAGGGTCTCAGGCAGGGTCACTATGTCACAGAGTCTCAGTGTGACAGGCACAGGGTCTCAGGCAGGGTCACTAGGTCACAGATTCCCAGTGTGACAAGCACAGGGTCTCAGGCTGTGTCACTAGGTCACAGAGTCCCGTGTGACAAGTACAGGGTCTCAGGCAGGGTCACTAGGTCACAGAGTCCGAGTGTGACCGGCACAGGGTCTCAGGCAGGGTCACTACGTCAAAGAGTCCCAGTGTGACAGGCACAGGATCTCAGGCAGGGTCACTAGGTCACAGAGTTCCAGTGTGACAGGCACAGGGTCTCAGGCAGGTCACTAGGTCACAGAGTCCCAGTGTTACAGGCACAGGGTCTTAGGCAGGGTCACTATGTCACAGAGTCTCAGTGTGACAGGCACAGAGTCTCAGGCAGGGTCACTAGGTCACAGAGTCCCAGTGTGACAGGCACAGAGTCTCATTGTGACAGGCACAGAGTCTCAGGCAGGGTCACTATGTCACAGAGTCTCAGTTTGAAAGGCACAGAGTCTCAGGCAGGGGTCACTATGTCACAGAGTCTCAGTGTGACAGGCAGAGGGTCTCAGGCAGGGTCACTAGGTCACAGAGTCCCAGTGTGACAGGCACAGGGTCTCAGGCAGGGTCACTATCTCACACAGGCTCAGTGTGACTGGCACAGGGTCTCAGGCAGGGTCACTATGTCACAGAGTCTCAGTGGAACAGGCACAGGGTCTCAGGCAGGGTCACTAGGTCACAGAGTCCCAGTGTGACAGGCACAGGGTCTCAGGCAGGGTCACTAGGTCATGGAGTCCCAGTGTGACAGGCAGAGGGTCTCAGTCAGGGTCACTATGTCACAGAGTCTCAGTGTGACAGGCACAGAGTCTCAGGCAGGGTCACTAGGTCACAGAGTCTCAGTGTGACATTCAAAGAGTCTCAGACAGGGTCACTATGTCACGGAGTCTCAGTGTGACAGGCACAGGGTCTCAGGCAGGGTCACTATGTCACGGAGTCTCAATGTGACATTCAAAGAGTCTCAGGCAGGGTCACTAGGTCACAGAGTCTCAGTGTGACAGGCACAGGGTCTCAGGCAGGGTCACTAGGTCACAGAGTCTCAGTGTGACAGGCACAGATTCTCAGGCAGGGTGACTATGTCACAGAGTCTCAGTGTGACAGGCACAGAGTCTCAAGCAGGGTCACTATGTCACGGAGTCTCAGTGTGACAGTCTGTCGAGGGTTAAGATTGCGGGGTGACAATAAAACCCTGGCAGATGTATTGTTAACGTCCTCTCCCCCCCCACTTTCCCCTTTTTGCCTCTTCCTCTCCCCACTTCCCACTCAGGACAGGCAATCGGGAGGGAAAGAAGGACAGAGAGAAGAGAGTTCGAAAAATTAAAGATGTTTTACTATTGCTACTAATAAGAATAGAGAAAATAATACAAAATATACAAAACCAATCTTGAAAGTCTCAGCAACTGCAGAGCCAGCACCCAAAGTCCTGGATTATACTCCGCAGCCAACTGGAGCTGGATTCAGTCTCTCACTAGGCCTCAGTTCTCAGGGACATCTGGCAAGATCCTCTCCTAAGGTCGGCCATAAGCAAAAAGGGAAAAAAAAGGAACGAGATCCTCGTGATCTCCCACTTTTATATGAAGTATTCACGTGAATGGAATGTTATACACAGTTGGTCAGTTTCTTAGTCACTTGTTTCTCGTCGCCCCTCTCGCGAGATGTCCATCCATGCTTATCAATAAGTTTGCATTCCATTGCTATGTTTACCAAAACATGTGTCTGGTTCTCCAGGAAAGTGTAGTTAATATGAAGGCTTTAGCTGACAGGCAAAATTTACTGAAAGAGAAACTTGTTTTTAACAAAACCAGGACAGCATCCCAGATACAGTACCCTAGATACAGCATCCTATATACAGTATCCCAGATACAGACTCCTAGATACAGTTTCCCAGATACAGCATCTTAGATACAGCATCCTAGATACAGTATCCCAGATACAGCATCCCAGATACAGCATCCCAGATACAGAATCCCAGTTACAGCATCCTAGATACGGTATCCCAGATACAGTATACCAGATACAGCATCCAAGATACAGCATACTAGATAGTGTATCCCAGATACAGCATCCTAGATATAGTATCCCAGATACAGTATCCTAGATATAGTATCCCAGATATAGGATCACAGATACAGCATCCTAGATATATTATCCCAGATACAGCATCCTAGGTACAGCATCCAAGATACAGTATCCCAGATAAAGCAGCCCAGATACAGAATCCTAGATACAGCATCTTAGATGCAGTATCCAAGATACAGCATTCAAGATACAGTATCCTAGATACAGCAGCCTAGATACAGCATCCCAGATACGGCATCCTCAATACAGTATCCTGTATACAGCATCCCAGATACGACATCCTAGATACAGTATCCTAGATACAGCATCCCATATACAGTATCCCACATACAGCACCCTAGATACACCATCCCAGATATAGCACCATGCATACAGCATCCCGGATACAGCATCCCAGATAGAGCATCCCAGATACAGCATCCTAGATACAGTATCCCAGATACAGCATCCTAAATACAGTATCCCAGATACTGCATCCTAGATACAACATCCCAGATACAGCATCCCAGATACAGTATCCTAGATGCAGTACCCCAGATACAGTTTCCCAGATACAGATTCCTAGATAAGACATCCCAGATACAGCATCCTAAATACAACATCCTATATACAGTATCGCAGATACAGCATCCAAGATACAATATCCTAGAGACAGTATCCCAGATACAATATTCCAGATACAGCATCCTAGACACAGCATCCCAGATACAGCACCCTAACTACAGTATCCCGTATACAGCATCCCCGATACAACATCCTAGATACAGCATCCCAGATACAGCATCCCAGATACAGCATCCTAGATATAGTATCCCGTATACAGCATCCCAGATACAGCATCCCAGATACAGCATCCTAGATATAGTATCCCGTATACAGCATCCCAGATACAACATCCTAGATACAGTATCGTAGATACTGTATCCCAGATACAATATTCTAGATACAGCATTCTAGATACAGTATCCCAGATACAGTATCTAAGCTACAGTATCCTTGATACAGTATCCCAGATACAGCATCGTAGATACAGCATCCCAGATACAGTGTCCCAGATACAGCATCCTAGATACAGCATCCCAGATACAGCATCCTAAATACAGTTTCCTAGATACGGCATGCTAGATACAGCATCCTAGATACAGTATCCTAGAGACAGTATCCCAGATACAGTATTCCAGATACAGCATCCTAGATACAGCATCCCAGATTCAGCATCCTAAATACAGTATCCCAGATACTGCATCCTAGATACAACATCCCAGATACAGCATCCCAGATACAGTATCCCAGATGCAGCATCCTAGATACAGTATCCCAGATACAGTTTCCCAGATACAGCATCCTAGATACGACATCCCAGATACAGTATCCTAAATGCAACATCCTAGATACAGTATCGCAGATACAGCATCCAACATACAATATCCTAGACACAGTATCCCATATACAGTGTCCCAGACAGAGCATCCTAGATACAGCATCCCAGATACAGCATCCTAAATACAGTATCCCGTATACAGCATCCCAGATACAACATCCTAGATACAGCATCCAGATACAGCATCCTAGATACAGTATCCCGTATACAGCATCCCAGATACAACATCCTAAATACAGTATCGTAGATACAGTATCCCAGATACAACGTTCTAGATACAGTATCCCAGATACAGTATCTAAGCTACAGTATCCTTGATACAGTATCCCAGATTCAGCATCCTAGATACAGCATCCCAGATACAGCATCCCAGATACAGTATCCCAGATACAGCATTCCAGATACAGCATCCCAGATACAGCATCCTAAATACAGTTTCCTAGATACGGCATGCTAGATACAGCATCCTAGATATAGTATCGCAGATACAGCATCCAAGATACAGTATCCTAGAGACAGTATCCCAGATACAGTATTCCAGATATCAGCATCCTAGATACAGCATCCCAGATACAGCATCCTAAATACAATATCCCATATACAGCATCCCAGACACAACATCCTAGATAGAGCATCCCAGATAGAGTACCCTAGATACTGTATCCCAGATATAGCATCCTAGATACAGCATCTCAGATGCAGCATCCCAGATACAGCATCCCACATAGAGTATCCTAGATACAGTATCCCACATACAGGGTCCCATATACAGCATCCTAGATACAGAATCTCAGATAGAGCAACCTAGATACAGCATCCCAGATACAGTGTCCCAGGTACAGTATCCTAGATACAGTATCCCAGATATAGCATCCCAGATTCAGCATCCCAGATACAGTATCCTAGATACAGAATCCCATATACAGTATCCCAGATACAGCATCCTAGATACAGTATCCCGTATACAGCATCCCAGATACAACATCCTAGATACAGCATCCTAGATACAGTATCCCAGATACAGCATCTTAGATACAGCATTCTAGATACAGAATCCCAGATACAGCATCCTAGATAGTGTATCCCAGATACAGCATCCTAGATACAGCATCCCAGATACAGTTTCCTAGATACATACAGCATCCCAGGTACAGTTACCTAGATACAGCATCCTACATACAACATCCCAGATACAGCATTCCAGATACTGTATGCAAGATACAGTATCCTAGATATAGTATCCCAGATACAGTATGCCAGATACAGCATCCTAGGTACAGTATCCCAGGTACAACATGCGAGACACAGCATCCCAGATACAGCACCCCAGTTACAGCATCCAAGATACAGTATCCTAGATACAGTATCCCACATACAGTATCCCATATACACCATCCTAGATACAGCATCCCAAATTCAGCATCCCAGATACAGCACCCCAGATACAGTATCCCAGATACAGCAACCCAGATACAGCATCCCATATACAGCATTCTAGATACAGGATCCTAGATACAACATCCCAGATACAGTATCCTAGATACAGTATCCCAGAAACAGTATCCCAGATACAGCACCCTAGATACACCATCCTAGATACAGCATCCCAAATTCAGCATCCCAGATACAGCATCCCAGATAGAGCATCCCAGATACCGCATCCCAGGTACAGTATCCCAGATACAGCATCCTAGATACAGTATCCCATATACAGCATCCTACATACAGCATCCCAAATGCAGAATCACAGATACAGCATCCTAAATACATCATCGAAATACAGCATCCCAGATAAAGCATCCTAGATACAGCATCCCAGATACAGCATCCCATATATGGCATCGTAAATACAATATCCTGTATACAGCATCCCAGATACAACATCCTAGATACAGCATTCCAGATACAGCATTCCAGATACAGCATCCCAGATACAGTATCCTAGATACAGCATCCCAGATACTGTATCTTAGATACAGCATCCTAGATACAGTATCCTGTATACAGCATGCCAGATACAACATCCTAGATACTGCATTGTAGATACAGTATCCCAGATACAACATCCTAGATACAGCATCCTAGATACAGTATCCCAGATACTGCACCCTAAATACAGTATCCCAGATACAGAATCCTAGATACAGCATCCCAGATACAGCATCCCCGATACAGTATCCTAGATACAGCATCCTACATCTACTTCAAGGGCTCGAGAGGTTTCCTCGCCCTCAAGACTTAGTCTGGCCAGGGCACCTCAGGATTCTTCACCAAAACTCCAGGCGGAGACTGAGCTCCAGCCCAACCAGTACCAGATGAGCGCTGGGGTCCCAGGAGAGGCTGGGAACGGGTCGGGGCTGATTCAACGCGTACGTCCCCGCGGTGCTGGGATGAGTCTGAGCTGCTCTTTTTGTGCTTTGCCCCTGAGGGTCTGGATGCGGACAGAGAAGAGGAAAGTCTGCTTGGGACGTTCATGTACAACGTGGCGAAAGAGCCCATCCAGACGTTCCCGCTGAAGGTACGGTCCACACGCGGGGGGAAAGATGCCAGGGAGCAAAGCAGGTTTGCCCGCACGTCCGCAGCAGGAAGAGCGTGAACGCTTTCTCGCTGGGCACAGGGGCCCACAGCACTTTTGGGAGCTGGTTCCTGCGCAGGAGCCGTGCTGGCAGGGGCAGATCCATTGACTGCACTCTGGCTCTTGACGCCTCCGTTTCCTTTTGCCTCTTTTCTTCACAGGCACTTCCCAGAGCCTCTTCCTACATCAAATTTCTTGTCAAGAGCAACTGGGGAAACCCGAAGTATACCTGCATTTATCGAGTGCGGGTTCACGGGAAGATGGCGAAACCAGAAAGCCTCAGCTGACACCAGAGCAGAAACAAAGGCAAAAAATAAAAAATGCTGTGTCGTTTCAGATCGGTGTAGAAGATTTGCAAACCTGATTCCCCACCCCATGAACGTTCCTGTTCTTGATCTGGCTCATCTGTGTCAGAGGTTTGTTTGTGTCGGGTTAATTAGTGTCGACGTGGAATTTTGAAGCATTTTGCCCCTTGCTGTTCTGCCCTCCCCTCAGCACTGGCATTCCAGGGCTGGGGAGGGTTGGAACTCTGTGTTCCTGGCAGCTCCAACAGCGTGTAGGATGGGCAGGGGGGTCGGGGCAGCTCGCTGACGGGCAAGAGCGTTTCCTGGGGGTTGCTGGAGGATTCCAAGGGGCTCCTGAGAGAGGGGGCTGGTGAGTGGGCGTCCCGGGATGCTGTTGGGGTTCTCCTGCCATTTCATGCCATTTGTGACACGCTCAGGTGCCACACTATCCAGTGCATCCTCAGTAACTACCCCTCCTCCTTCTGTACTTCCATGTATGCACCGCTATAATCCCCTTCATCTATGGGCCAGGGTTTGCCCTTTGTAAATTATTTGTTACATGAATTAACAAATGAATTTATTAATAAATGAATTTAACTCAAGCTAGCAATCACATCCATAGTAGCTGCTCTCTCACTCGCCACCTCCAAATAGGGGTGAGAATCAAAAGGGAAGGGATGATCTTGTGGATTGACATAAATACAGTTAGAGAAATAACCTCAAGACCACTGGAAAGTTACCTGAAGAACAACTGCAGCCAGTTATTAGTAGCATCCCTCAGTGACCAGCACTCAGGCCAACATCTTTATTCTCCTTCTCAATGATGTGACGCAGTGCACTTTCAGTTCCTTTGTGGAAGATGCAACGTTGGGCAAAGGCCCTGAAAACATTCACCTGGTTCAGCCGGCCTTGAACAGGAGAGTGAGACAAGGTGATATTCAGGGCTCTCTTCAAACCTGAGTTATTCTGTGATTCAATGAATCTTCACCTTGGAGAGGGTTTTGAAAATGGAACGTGTGGAGGAAGAAGGAAAAAAAATCCCAAAAAATAAACAGAGGAAGAGAACTAAAAAGTGTCAACATAAATACAGCAGTTTCTGTGAAGAATGTTTCTCCACTCCAATCATTTGCAGGAAATAGATTTCATCAAATTCATAAAACAAACATACTTTTATCTGGTCAGGTCCTGAGCCATATGGAGGGTGGTGTACGAGGTCAGTTGTGTCTCAGAAACTCTTAATCCAGTAAGATGCATGTGGCTGTGAAGGGGACTGTGAGGTCGGTTCTGTCTCTGGAGGTGACAGCCCAGCAGCAGGGACATGGCTGGGAAAGAACCTCTGCCCAAGGGCCCAGGGACATGGTCGTGTCTGTCAGAGAAGCTGAAAGGCCAGCAGCACTCATGGGATCTAGAAGATCATGCCGAGGTTACTTCTCTCTGGTCAAGTGGAAGACCAGAAAAAGCCTAACAGGTTGGGTTCCCTGTTTGAAGGGCAATTTCTGAGGTGGGTGAGCTTTCCTTGGTAGTCGCAAAAAGCAGGAGAGAGAAGAAAAAGCCACCAAATGCAGATTGGAAGGTGGAGACTGGGTATCAGGAGGAAAAAATGTCACTGGAAGGGCAGTGCTGTGGTGCAAGATGTCACCAGGAGGGAGTCTGGATCAGCCCATGGTTTGTGTTCCAAAGAGCAGCCAGTGAGGGTGCAGACACAGCAGTGAAGGTGCAGAAATGCTGGGGTGAGAGCAGGTGGGGAAGCGAGATGGGTGTCTGCAGCCTGCAGGGAAAGAGGGGCAGGGGTAGGACTGTATAGGACAGCCTGTGGTGGAGATGGCAAAGGGCACTGGCAAGGCTGGAAGGGACCCACAGAACCCAGGTCTTTGTCCCTTGGGCATGGCAGTTGTCTCTGCCACTGAGGCCCAGGAGAAGACATGTTGTCCTCATGGCACTGGGGCCTCGCTGCCTCCTTGCAGCCCCATGGGGAAGCTGGAAGTTGTTGTACCAGTGTTGTCCTTCCCTTGGCCTTGCACACCCACATCCCACGGTCCCAGGAAGAGCCCTGAGCCACGTGTGAGGGACAGGATCCCCCTTCCCATTGCCTGCAGGTCAGGGCTTCTCCTCTGGCTAACTACAAAAAGTGCAAATGTCCAGACAGGCTTCAGAAGACATGACTTCAGGCATGGCTGGTTGAATAATGATACCTAGAAATATTGGGAAGGTCATGGAGATTAAATACGCAGCATGGCTGACAGAGCTCTGGCGATGGAAGCCCAGGAAAAGGTCAAGATTGCACCTCCCACAGTTAATCCACATTATCAAAATTAGTATTTTTGCTGGATATATTTTTGCTCTCTGCATCTATTAAACCCCTCCAGAGATGGTGACTCCACCACCGCCTTGGGCAGCCTGTTCCAATGCCAGACAGCCCTTTGGGGAAAAAATTGTTCCCAAGACCCTCCCCCAGAGGCTCTGAGCCCCCTCATGTCTGACTGGAAGGGCTGCAGCATCCAAGCTCTCCCTTCCATCCCATGCGACAGCTCCACCTCACCTGCCCTGCCCACCCCCCTTGCCCAGCCCGGACCCTCCTGCCCAGCACCACAGGCGACAGCACTCCCAGCACCCACCACCCCTGTCCCCGGCATATACGGCACTGGGCAGAACCGGGGGCCGTCAGTGATGGGCGCCAGCTCGGGGGGTGCCCATGGACGCCTCCCCCGGCCCAGCATGGCTCGCTCTCCCCCACATAGGGCTGCAGAGAGCACCGTGCGGCTGCTGGTTTGACCCCTGGGTGTTCCACATCCAGTGGACCATCCCCTAGAGCCACTGGGGCACAGCAGTGGCCCCAGCCCCCCTGGGGCTGCCGACCTCCATCCCCAGCTACCAGCACGTCCAGAGGCAATGGGCACCGATCAGCGTTCCCAGCACGGCCACCGCCGCGGGGGCACCTGGGGGCAGGAACATCCCCCGGAGCAGCCCCTCTGCTGCCCTCCTCAATGAAGCCCCTGAGAACCCCAGCGATGGCTTTGACGTATCTGAGGAGATGCTCCTGCTAGAGGCCCATCGGCTGTTTGGTGTCACTCCAGCTACAGTGCGGGTCACCGAGGATGGTCCCAGAAGCGGCCCCACTCCTGGGAACACGGGTGGCAGCAATGCAGAGGGGAATGCGGTGGCCACCCCCTGGCAACACCCCTGGGCAGCGACGCTCCATCCGGCCCCTCTGCTGCCGAACCAGCCTCTGCAGACCTGGCAGCTGAACTGGCCATCCCGGAGGATGAGCTGCTCCAAGAGGCCCTGCAGCTACTCGGCTGCTCCCGGGGGGCGGTGGAGTCCAGCCAGGATGGTCCAGGTAGCAGCCCCGTGCCTGGGGACTTGGGTGACAGCGGCACAGAGGGGAATGCGGTGGCCCCATCACCTCTGGAGCTGCCAATGGCCGTCGATGGGCATTGGGCAGTGCTGAACATCCCCGGCACTTCAGCCACCGTGGGGGCATCTCCGGGCAGTTCCAGCAGGGGGGCTGGAATGTGATCTAGGTAGTGACTCTATAAGCAAATCCCATAGGAATAGGAGTGAAATAGATTTTCCTGGTCCTTGGGGCATTTCCTTAATGTTATGCAATTCTTCTAATAAACTTCCCAGATTTCCATTTAAAATTATTAGAGATTAAATAGCTTCTATTTTGTACTGAAAGGATATTTGCAGAATATCCAACTCGGTGCAAGTGATGTGTATCAAACTTGCCTTCCAGCTGGAAAATGCCAAACTGTCCTCTGACCAAAACGACAAAGCGGCCGGTGCGGCGCGAGAGGAGCTGAAAGAGGCTCGTATGAGAATAGAAGCTCCCAGCTACCAGCTCTCTGGCCTTCAGGAACAGGTAAAGGCACTACATTTACTCTCATAAATAATCCAGAGCACTGTGGTGTTTGGATGGATTGACATTTCCGTCCCTTTGCGTTCCCTGAATTTTGCAGAGAGAAATCTTGACGTCCATTTGGGAGGGAGATGGATTTTTTAATGTTTTTACTGTACCCACATAGATGCCGACTGTGTTTTTCACAGGCCAGCGCCACGGAAGATCGCATTCGCCAGCTGGAGGAAACGATGGCTGGCGAGCGGGAGAAGTTCAGGAAGATGCTGGATGCAAAGGAGAGGGAGATGACAGACATGAGGGACCAGATGCAGCAGCAACCGACCGAGTACCTGCTCCAACTGCTCTACGTTACATTAGCACTCGGCGCTTACGGAAAACTCCTGAAAGGAGAAGAGGGGGACAGTAGAAGCTGCTGCTCAGCCTTCCAATGGGCACCTCGCCCTGCGTGGGGGACTCAGAACCTGGCAGATTTGCCAGAGCTCGATGCTCCTCTCTGGGAGCTCACAGCACTGCAAACACACTCCTTCTTCTTCCTTGTCTCAGTGAAGAAGTTGACTTTCCTGCCAACCTCGTGCAGTAGTGTTGGCTGAAAAAGGACAAGAGTGATGAGCCTTGAAGTGGATTGTGCAGTGTCAAAAGGCTCGAGCGCCTTCTGGCCTGTTCCTGAGCCCCTGGTGTGGGCAGAGGTGCGCGCTCTGCCGGGGAGGAGCCCCTGCCCCGCGGCCGGTGCCTGGAGAGGCCCCGCAGCCACAGCTGCGGGAGGTGCCGGGCGGCGCCAGCCCCATTGTTGCGCGGCCCCGCACGGCCCCGTGCGTCCCAGGGCCGGGTGCTCCCAAAGGGCGTCCCAGGGCCGGGTGCTCATAAGGGGCGTCCCCGGCAGCTCCTGCTGTGCTCTCGCACTGAGCTGGCGGCTGTGCTGGCGAGCGTGAGCGCGGGCTGAGCTCAACGGCGGAGCCACTCAGCTCCTCGCTGTCTGCGATTTGTTCTATACTCTTCTTCTGGAAATTATGTCCTTTTTTTTCTCCCTCGCCTTCCTGACAATTCCAGTGTGTGGAAAAGGTAATGCTTCATTTCCTTTGAGACAGGGAATGGCGTAGATAGAGAGAGGGTAGAAGTGTGGGTTGGCCTGTACCTTCCTTGCTGTCCACTGGGCTCTCCCGTTGGGGTTTGGGTAGATGCAGGCTGTCAGCGTAATTCCTGTTTCCTAGTTATCTTTTCTCTAGCACATCCAAAGAGGGCCAAGTCTAGGCACACCACTTGAGGGCTTTCCTTATCCAAACAAGGAGATCTCCTTTAAAATCTGATTTCCTTGCAGGCACCAGTGTCAGAATGGCTCTGCCAGAAAGGGACCTGCATCCTCCGCAGAAGATTTGCACGGCCTGGCAGCAAACACGCAGTGTGGGAGGAGGCCTCTACAACCTGGGCAGCACCTGCTACCTCAATTCCATCCTGCAGTGTTTGACGTACACCCCTCCGCTGGCCAACTACTTGCTGTCTCGCCAGCACAGCCAGTCCTGTGAGTCCTTGCTACGCGTTCTTTTACACCTCTTGGGCAGCTCTAAATGATGAAGAAACCAGAGTGACTCTGGGAAAACAGCTCTGAGGATGAGATGTAGAGGATGGAGAAGGGAGAGCGGACGTTGTACCTGTAACCTGTGGGGTGGTTTGGTGTTTTTCTTCCTTGAAGATTTTCCACAGCCGTGTATATTTTAACTGGGCTGCTTCCTTCTTTCCCTCCCTCTTAGGTGAGGAGAAAGGCTTCTGCATGATGTGTACGATGGAAGTGCACATGGAGCAGGTCCTGTCTTGCTCGGGCAGTGCTGTCGCACCTGTGGCTGTTGTCAGCGAGCTGCCACATGAGTCATTTCAGATGGTTTCATTTGGAGGTAGTTTTCATTGCTGAAGAACCCCGTGTGTAACTGGTTTTTCCGGGTTCAGGTTAAGGAGGAGAGCTTTTAGAAGGGTCAGTTTTCTTTTCTTTTTTGGGGAGATTAATGTGAAAACCTTCTTCTTTCTCAGGAATAGATTTCCAGTTTGGCGCCCAGGGAGACATGCATGAATTCTTCAGCTGTGCCGTGGGTGCCATGCAGACAGCTTGTTTGAGCAGCAGCAGCGAGTAAGCATGAGCACATGACCATGGAAATGTTCTCTGGCGCTTTTGCCTCCTTCCTTTAAATCGTCAGTGAAACCCGCTCTCCAGGGCTCTCCTAACAAGGAAAACTCTTGCAAGAGCGAGCTCTCTGCCTTCCACCTTCTGAGCCGCGATTACCGTTTCTTTCCAGCTGGGACACATCTCAAGGCAGCACAGTCATTGATCAGGTCTTTGGAGGACTTCTAAGATCCAGAGGTAATTTTCAAAAGTATCCCTGTCCTTAGAACGGTCTGTGGCTCTTTCTCTCTTTGTGGAAAACTGCTTTTTGCAGGCAGCAGCATGTCCAGGCTGCACTGGTCCATTACATGGGCAGAGTTAGTGTCCGTCCCAACCTGAGAACCTTTTCTCTTTGCCTTCCAGTAACATGCCGGAGCTGCAAAAGCTGTTTCAGACACCTACGAGGCATTCTGTGATATTTCTTTGGATATCAAGGTAAGATGTTTGGAAATGGTGGTGCAAAATGTTTCGAGGTCCCTGCAGGGGACTCATTTATCTCCAGTAGACTCCGTTGACTTCAAACTGCGGGTTGTTACCACGCAAGATGGTGGTGGATGGGAGGGAACTGGACTTGTGTGCTCCCTCCATAGAAGCCCTGTAAACAGTCTCCCTGCGCTGGGTGCCAGCTGGGCAAAGAGCAAGGATGTTAGCAATCAGGACACATAACCACGGGCGCAGTTATATGCGGTGCTTTATTTCAGCGCTGGGAAACCAGGGGTTCGCACCCAAAGCTGGCTTCGCTGGTCAGTTTAAGTTACACAGTATTTATACAGTCCATTCACATACATATTCATATATTCATTAAGATATGTAACGATTACTCACTATTGATTACAACATCGATTGCTACATCTTGGAACTATTTTGATCATGTGCAGTGCCCTCACTCTATACGTATTTAGGCTAAGATAAAAGCTAAGTTGTTAAGATAAAGTATACTTGAACATGATATGCTTGAACATCCTCTCAGGGACAGTTTACAAAACTGATTCATCCTTCCAGGAACATTTTGTAAAACTGGTCCGCTTACTAACATTTCCCCCCTTTGAAAATGCTTTTCTATTCTTAGACAATGCATTTTCACCTCAATCAATTTCTTCGATTACTGATTCGCAATTCCCTTCAGGTGTGATAGTTCCAGTCGTGCCTCTTCATAAGCTGGAGGGTTATCAAATATAGGATTAGCATAATTCCTACTCAGGATACTGAAAATGTGATTATTCCTAGCATTTGTTTGACTAATTATGTGCTTAATACCTACATACAACAGACAAAGAAGAACAATCACAATTGCAAGCACAACTACACTTTCTAGTAGTGAATGTACCCATCCTCCCAAATTTAAATCGAATTTATTCACCAGAGCTCCCATCCAGCTCTGTTCTGCATCTTGTCTTTCCTTTTGCAGCTCCACTTGTGTTTGGGTCAGCTCGGAAATGTCTTTCTCAACCTCTGAAGTTACGTCTGAAATATGGATGCAGCGGTGATCGATTCTGTCTTTCAAATATCCACAGACGCCATTTTCTTTTAATAACATTATGTCGAGTGCCATTCTATTCTGCAAGGTCATTTTAGTCGTAGCTTGTAATTGTATATTGAGATCCCGAAAACCTTTTTTTAGTTATTCTAGCCAATCGATCCATTTGCCCGATCAATTTATCAATCATTTCTCTATTCCTATAGGCTGCAATTGGTGCAAAGAAAGATTCTAGTGCCCAGCTAAATTTAACACTGCTTGATGGTTCATGCCACACATCATCCTCGTTTATTTCTCGTTTATGTCTGACCTGTAATAGTTCTTGCCTATTTTTCAAAGGTGACCTTTTCCAAATGGGACATAGTGTTGGCAACCCCAAAGTAATTTCTCTAATTGGTCCTCCCATTGGCAAATGTGTAGTCCAGGTCCCATCACTTAAGGCCCAAACTAAATGTCCCATACTGCCTATAACTCCTTTACAGTCAATTTTGTCTTTATCAATGCCAATTTTAAAGGCTTCCTGTGAGTCTAATTGTTTCCGACAAATGCAGCCTGTAATCACTGCTACTTTGACAATGGACAAAGGTATCTCTTTAATGTCTGACAAGTTATCACCCGTGAGCAATTCCACCATGGTACTGTCATTCGTTCTGTTACATCGGACCACCGTATGCATCATGGAATTGCTTCACTGTATTGGTATTATTGTATAATACTTAATGTCCACATATTGTTCCATAATTCAGTTATGTTTTTGTTATCCTGATCTTTGCATTCCCAGTAGGTCTGTTCAACCTTTTGATTAACTATTTTAGTGGTCCACTTGTCATAGAAGCACCATCCTACATCGTGGAATCATCCTATTGTAATATACCTTGCTTTAGGAAATTTAAAACAATCTGCCCTGTGTCCTGGCGTTTTCCATTTTGTCGTTCTCTTATCCTTTGTTCAGTTGGGACTTCTTCTATTCTAGTGTGGGATTCACATGCTGTCTTACCAGTTCTGTTTGTTTCTGGTAAGGTAGTAGCTATTATTCCCCACTGTACTGGGTCCTCAGCTGATTTTGGTACGGGAAGGCAGGCAGTGATGCTACTGATATTTTGTGTTCGTGCAAAGTCTCGGATTAATCCTATCATTAGGTTCTCTGCCTGATTTTGTACACTTTGTACTACCTGTGATACCTGGGTACTTTCATTACTATCTACTGCTCTTCATGGCCTAATTTGCAATTCCATTCGAATAGTCTCATTTTTGCATTTATAAATTTTTCATGCATCGGGCGAGCTTTCCCACTGTCTATCAGGGGCCTTGTGGAATAGAGTGGCACTTCCCTCTCCAATTTTCAAAAGCACAAAAACTCAGGGTATAACCAAAACCAAAGCTTGGTAATGCAAACCAGGCATTATTGCAATGTAATCTTGAGTGTGGTTGGACCTAGGATATGTGATGACCACGCTCTTGGAACCTTCTTCACGCAGGTGTAATGTATCCAGGAGTCTACTCCGTCAACTTTAACTGCAGTAAACGTGGTCAAGAGTACTTGGTAGAGTCCGTCCCAACGTTCTCTCAAAGGCTCTTCATTCCAGTTTTTCACATACACAGTGTCCCCAGGTTCTATATTATGTACTGGATTTTTAAGTGCCAGTGGTCGACTCCACACTAATGCAGATCGGAGTCGATTCAGTGTCCTGCCAAGAGATAACACATAATTGTACAGGTCCTGATTACCCTTTATGTGGACTTCTGGATTTGGGTTTGGTGCTTCATAGGGTTTGCCATACAGAATTTCGTACGGACTTACTGACATTCCGCCCTTAGGTTTTATCCTGATACGCAACAATGCTATTGGTAAGGCCTGCGGCCATTGAATCTTTGCCTCCTGACAGACCTTACTAAGTTGTCTTTTTAAAGTTTGGTTCATTTTCTCTACCTGTCCACTGGACCGGGGCCTCCAGGGAGTATGCAGATCCCACTGAATCCCTAAACATCTGCTAACCTCCTTTACCAGTTGTGCCACAAAATGGGGCCCCCTATCGGATGATATTCCTATTGGTACCCCAAATCTAGGGATTATTTCTTTTAATAACCATTTCACAGTTTCTTTTGCTTGGTTGGTGCGACAAGGGAAGGCTTCTGGCCATCCAGAAAAGGTATCCACCACAATAAGTAGATATCTATATCTACGAGTTCGGGGAGTTCCGCGTAATCTATTTGCCAATAATCCCCGGGTTGCATGCCTGTCTTAATTTTCCCCATTTCTATTTTTCTTTTTACTAGAGGATTATTTTTCAAGCAAATTTCACACTTAGCTGTAATAGACTTTGCCATTGTTAACATCTGGACCGACATAATTTGTTTTCTTAGATAAGTTACCAATGCCTCTGCACCCCAGTGACACTTCTGGTGTTCCGTCTGAAGTATTCCTCTCATTCAAAGGCAAATAGCTTTTTGCTTTCATGGTCAAGGGGTATGCAGAAGAAGGCATCTTTTAGATCAAGTACAGTAAACCATTTATATTTCTCTTTCACAGATGTTAACAAGGTATATGGATTTGCAACTACTGGATAAATGTCCTTAGTGATCTGGTTCACAGCCCGCAAATCTTGGACTAATCGATAACTACCATCAGGTTTCTTTACTGGAAAAATTGGGAGTATTATATTCTGATTCACATTCCTCTAGAATACCATATTTCAATAATTTTTCAATTAGAGGTACTACCCCTAACCTAGCTTCTAGTTTCAGTGGGTACTGCCTCAACTGTACTGCCTTGACATCTTCCTTCAGTTCCACTTTTACGGGCTGGGCTGTTTTTGATTTCCCAGGTATGTCAGTCTCCCATACCATAGGAATCACAGCCTCCTCCACTGCTTGCAGTGTTTTCACTACCAGGTTTTCTTTTAATAACAGAATTTGTCCTACCTTAGATTCTGGAATTTTCATTACCAGGTTTCCATCCTCAAATGTTATTACGGCATCCAATTTGGTCAATAAATCCCATCCTAAAAGGGAAACTGGACAGTCTGGAACATATAAGAACTTGTGGGTTAGTTCCTTTTCTCCAAAACACAAATCCAAGGGTTGTAGGAATGGCCGTACTTCCTCCTTCCCTGTGGCACCAACAATTGTTGTAGCTCTGTGACCTACCGTCCCCTGTAAGGAATTCAGTACAAACTACGTAGCCCCTGTGTCTACTAAAATTTTACATCCCGGTTTTGGCAGCTTCTTTTAACCTTTCTAAAAGGCCGAGGGAGACTCATTCTTTTCCTGCATCACATTATACAATTTTGACCAATTCATTTGCTTCGGCATAGCAGTTTGAACGCTAATCAATAACCAATCCTGATACCTCCGGAGACGGCATAACCCGCCTCCTGTATTATAATTCCATCGGGGATCTTCTTTTGGAAAGTTCTCATCAACGTTAGCCTCTACTTTCCCATTCCGAATATCTTATCTCACTTAATCCCTCGCAACCTGTATAACCATATCTTTTCTGTAGGGTCCATTGATGTATCCAAAATCACTTGTAAATCATCCCAATCAGGATTCTGCATTTTAATTATCATCTTAATTATTGCAACCTTATCTGGATCTTCCCAATAAGGACCAGCCGATTGCTTTCAGATTACTGAATCCCCTGGCGAAAACGGAACTTTTACATAGACTGGTTACCCCCCACACCTACTGCCTGCCGCAGGGGTGCTATTACGTTTGGTGATCCCGCCCCTGCTTCATCCTCTGCGGTCGGCGAGCCCGGAGGAGAGGAGCTGTAGCTCCAACTCTAGCAGCCGCCGCTCCCCCCACTTTTCACATTTTTTTTTTTTTTTTTTTTCTCCACAGTTTATCAAGGAGAAGCTGCCGGGCACAGGTTTAGACTCCTTTTGCCCTTTTCTCTCTTCATTTAATTCCTGCGATTATAAACTTTATATGTAATTCCAGTTAGCTGAACAATAGTTACATCTCTCAGCTCCTACCTTTTGTAACTTCTTACAGATGTCAATAAACAGCATATTAAGCATCAATCCCTGACATTAATTTTAGATCCAAATCAGTCTATCCGCAGAACAACACTAACTGCAATACAGCTAACTCAATTTACTTTCATGTGTACAGATGCATCTGAAGGGGGAGCAAGGTGGCACTTTAGTAATGGAACCGGTTCTTACTTTGTAATTATTTCCCCAAACAAATTCTTTTGGTACCAAATATAAACATACAAACTAAAATACTGAGCTCAGACACGCAAACTGAATACCGAGTTCAAATATGCAAACAGATCACAATTACACTTCTTTTTATGCATAAACTGTCCAAGCTCAGCCTCCTTCTAATGTTTCAGAAAGCAATTTGAGGCGATACGTTTGAATTGGACATATCAACACAGAAGGATACAGATAACTAACACAGAAAGATAACACAGGTAACGTTACCAGAACAACAGTAAACAGGATCAAATCACCGGTTTCAACAGTAAATACAGATTAAATCACCAGAACTACAGACCAGGTGCTGAGCAGCACAAATAACCAGACCAGGTGCGCACAAATAACCAGACCAGGTGCCGAGCCTGCGGCACAAATGACCAGACCAGATGCCGAGCCTGCAGAGGTTTCCCTCTGTCTGATGGACGGCTGCCTAGGCAATACCCCGGGAGCTCCCTGCCCAACCGAGCGTGGCTTTCGCCGCGTCTGACCGGCAGGCTACCAGATGCCTGACCAGCAGGCTACCAGACCAGGTGGGTACCCACTAATCCAGATAAAGCACCTTCTTACCAGTCAGAGGTCCGTCGTGAGCAGCAGAGGGTCGGTCACGTCTGATGCACTCCCCAAGAATACCTCAGTGCTAGCCGGAGCAGGATCGAGACGCGATTCGCCTCAGCAGCCCACGATGTCCCCATCTGGGTCGCCAAAATGTTAGCAATCAGGACACATAACCACGGGCGTAGTTATATGCGGTGCTTTATTTCAGCGCTGGGGAAACCAGGGGTTCGCACCCAAAGCTGGCTTCGCTGGTCAGTTTAAGTTACACAGTATTTATACAGTCCATTCACATACATATTCATATATTCATTAAGATACGTAACGGTTACTCAATATTGATTACAACATCAATTGCTACATCTTGGAACTATTTTGATCATGTGCAGTGTCCTCACTCTATACGTATTTAGGCTAAGATAAAAGCTAGGTTGTTAAGATAGAAGTGTACTCGAACACGATATGCTTGAACATCCTCTCAGGGACAGTTTACAAAACTGATTCATCCTTCCAGGAACATTTTGTAAAACTGGTCCGCTTACTAACATTTCCCCCCTTTGAAAATGCTTTTCTATTCTTAGACAATGCATTTTCACCTCAATCAATTTCTTCGATTATTCATTGGTAATTCCCTTCAGGTGTGATAGTTCCAGTCGTGCCTCTTCATAAGCTGGAGGGATATCAAATATAGGATTAGCATAATTCCTACTCAGGATACTGAAAATGCGATTATTCCTAGCATTTGTTTGACTAATTATGCGCTTAATACCCACATACAACAAACAAAGAAGAACAATCACAATTGCAAGTACAACTACACTTTCTAGTAATGAATGTACCCATCCTCCCAAATTTAAATCGAATTTATTCAACAGAGCTCCTATCCAGCTCTGTTCTGCATCTTGTCTTTCCTTTTGCAGCTTCACTTCTGTTTGGGTAGCTCGGAAATGTCTTTCTCAACCTCTGAAGTTACGTATGGAATATGGATGCAGCGGTGATCGATTCTGTCTTTCAAATATCCACAGACGCCATTTTCTTTCAATAACATTATGTCGAGTGCCATTCTATTCTGCAAGGTCATTTTAGTCATAGCTTGTATTGTATATTAAGATCCTGAAAACCCTTTTTTAGTTATTCTGGCCAATCGATCCATTTGCCTGATCAATTTATCAATCATTTCTCTATTCCTATAGGCTGCAATTGGTGCAAAGAAAGATTCTAGTGCCCAGCCAAATTTAACACTGCTTGATGGTTCATGCCACACATCATCCTCGTTTATTTCTCGTTTATGTCTGACCTATAAAAGTTCTTGCCTATTTTTCAAAGGTGACCTTTTCCAAATAGGACATAGTGTTGGCAGCCCCAAAGTAATTTCTCTAATTGGTCCTCCCATTGGCAAATGTGTAGTCCAGGTCCCATTACTTAAGGCCCAAACTAAATGTCCCATACTGCCTATAACTCCTTTACAGTCAATTTTGTCTTTATCAATGCCAATTTTAAAGGCTGCCTGTGAGTCTAATTGTTTCCGACAAATGCAGCCTGTAATCACTGCTACTTTGACAATGGACAAAGGTATCTCTTTAATGTCTGTTTGACAAGTTATCACCCGTGAGCAATTCCACCATGGTACTGTCATTCCTTCTGTTACATCGGACCACCGTATGCACCATGGAATTGCTTCACTGTATTGGTATTGTTATACAATACTTAATGTCCACATATTGTTCCATAATTCAGTTATGTTTTTGTTATCCTGATCTTTGCATTCCCAGTAGGTCTGTTCAACCTTTTGATTAACTATTTTAGTGGTCCACTTGTCATAGAAGCACCATCCTACATCGTGGAATCGTCCTATTGTAATATACCTTGCTTTACGTAATTTTAAACAATCTGTCCTGTGTCCTGGCTTTTTCCATTTTTTGTCGTTCTCTTATCCTTTGTTCAGTTGGGACTTCTTCTATTTCAGTGTGGGATTCACATGCTGTCTTACCAGTTCTGTTTATATCTGGTAAGGTAGTAGCGATTATTCCCCACTGTACTGGGTCCTCAGCTGATTTTGGTATGGGAAGGCAGGCAGTGATGCTACTGATATTTGTGTTCA
>CABFKC020000046.1:0-75619 GCA_901699155.2 Streptopelia turtur
TGGCTGTTGTCAGGAAACCAAGGACTTCTTTGGCCATCCAGCTGTGGATGCAGATTGGCAGGAGGGGACACAGACAGGACAGCACCTGGATTGACGTGCAGGTTGATTAATTAAATATTCCCTATGATTAGCGCCATGCCCAGTCTAAAGCTGGAGCGGCTTTTAGGGCTTGTTACATCCGTCACTTTGGGTTTTCCAGCTGGTTTGGTCAGTTCCATTCAGAAGTTTCATTCTGTCAGGAGTTCGATGTCAGTTCGGCCTTTTCCGTTCTGCCATTTTGCCGTTGGCCTTTGGGCCTTTCTGCCTGTTGCCCTTTTGCTCTCTCTCGCTTGGATGGGCTGTTCAGGACCAAGGTGCTCCCTTCTGCAGGACTGGCTGCTCCGTGTGACTGGAGTTACATGGGGGATAGCACTGAGTGTATTTTCTTAATTTAATTTATCTATTTCTATTTAATTTACCTGGACTATTGTCAGTGAAACCAAGGATTTCTCTGGAGTGCAGCTGCAGGTGCAAATTGGCAGGAGAGGGCACAGACAGGACATCACCTTAATTGACATCCAGGTCAATCAACGAGCTATTCTCTACCTTTAGCGTCATGCTCAGTATAAAGCTGGAGATGCCTTTTCCAGCCCATTAGTTTTGTTTTTCTGGCTACATTGCTTAGTTCTGTTCGGAAGTTCCATTCTATTGGGAGTTCAGTGTTAGTTCAGTTTTACGATGTTTTGCTGTTTTTCAGTTGGCCCTTGGGCCTCTCTGCCTTTTGCACTTGTACTTTCTCTTGCTGGGATCAGCTGTTCAGGACCCGGGTGCTCTCTTCTTTTGGGCTGCCTGTTCAGCACAACTGCAGTTCTGTGGGGGACTGCACTGAGAGTGTCATATATTTTACTTTATGTGTATTTTAGTGTAAGTATATTCTTAGTAGTAGTGTATTATTTTTATTGTCTTATTAATTTTCTGTCTAAACCCACAAGTTTCTCCCTTCCCTTTCAGTTCTCTCCCTTATCCCACCTGGGGACTGTGAGCAGGATGTGAGCAGCTCTCATGGTCTTAGTTGGTGGCTGTGGTAAAACCATGACAAGAAAGGGCAGTAGTAGATTCAGAAATCTTGAAAATCACTTTCCAAGATGACACCTTTTATTTTATTTTGTTTTATTTTACTATTTTTGGCAGAGGGAACAGCAAGAGAAAGGAAAATAACCAGAAACTGCAGCTCTGGAGGTCCAGAGTGGAGCTCAGGATAAATAAATGTCACTCTGAGCACAGTGCTGTGGCCATTCAGAGGGACTCTGGATCAGCCATGACTTTGTGTTTCCAGGAACAGCTGGTGAGGATGGAGAGACAGCAGCACAGGTGGGGACACGCTGGGGTGAGAACAAGGTGGGGAAGCACATGGGGTGTCTGCAGCCTGTGGGGAAACAGCCACAGGCCTGAGACAGTGCAGGATGGACCATGGCGGACATGGCCAAGGGTGACACTTCATGTCCCTGAAAGAGCCAAGGTCTTTGTCCCCTTGGCTGTGGCTGATGTCCCTGCCAGCGAGGCCTAAGAGGAGACACATCATTGTCATGGCCATGGCACCCATTGCCTCCTTGCACTCCCAGGGAGTGTCACCCCATTGTCCTGCACTGGGCATCGCACTCCTCACATCCCCAGGAAGAGCCCTGAGCCACACGTGAGGGACAGGATCTCCCTTCCCAGGGGCAGGAGCTCAAGGCTTGGCCATTGTCCTTCATCAGACAAACCAAGGGCTTTCTCAGCATCAGAGCTGCTGCACTTTGCCTTTGCCTGATGCAATCACAGCCTCCAATTATCTGCTCTAACGAGTCCCTGGGGAGGCTTTTCAGTAACAGCCCTCAGTGGGGCCCATTAATGCTTCAAGGTGCTTTGGAGTTTGCTTCTGGCTTTGACTTCTTGAGCAGGTTCTTCAGTGTGTCCTTGGTATCTGAGGTTCATGGACTCAGCACCAAATACGCCATGGGGCTCATTAAAACACAGAAAGCCCTAACGAGCAATGTTTCTTTCCCTAATTTTCTTCAAATCTTCCAGACTTGTAGAACTAACTGGAGAGGTTTCAATGGGACACTTACTGACGAAGATCTCAAGGAAGATTTCATAAAGGAGAGTTTTTTTTTCAAGGGTATTTTCTCTCGTTTTCCAGTGTATAGAAGAAGTGACAGCAGCATTCTACACTGGACATTGATCCCGAGGGTCTCCTGAAGACATCTGGACAGGCAGGAGAACAGTCCCTTGAGGCTGGACACTGTATGGACAACCTGGCTCCTCACCCCCACCCCCAGTCTGCCGGTTCCCTCATTGGCCACCAGAGATTGCATCACTTTTCCTACATCAGACTTCTCCACTGAGCTCTGCAGGAGATGCTGCAGCTCCTGTGCACCAGCTCCACCTGCTCTCCTGTGCAAATACTCCACAGTTCAATAAACAGCAAAACACTTTCCTCAGCTGTGTGTGTAAGCTGGATCTGATGAGGTCCACCATCCACAAGGGACACCCACACAAGAACAGTTTTAGACAGAGAGACAGGAGATGATAGAAATAAACACAATGAACGTGTTGACTGCCATGTTAATTAGAGCTCTGAAGAATGGGGCAAGTTTGTAACTCCCTGAAGCTCAAAGCAGAAACCAGACAGTTGAGAGGCCACTGAATGACCAAAGAGCAAGTGGAGGAGAAACCTGAGAGCACTGGGAAGGGCAAACGTCCAGACAGTGCTGGAAAGTTGTCCTTGGACAGGGACATTTAATCAGGAGAGGTGGGAACTCCTGAATGACGAGGGAGATGAAATACTAGAGTGTTGGTAATAGAAGTAAACGGGAAGACCAATATTCTTCTCCAATCCTTAGTACACTTCACCATAATTCAAGTTTCGGCCTCTTCAAACCACAATTATTCTATGATAAGTCATGTTTGCTATTTTCTTTCTCAGAGGACCATGCAGCCTCCCTGAGAGCCAGGACATTTCTGAGGTGTTGGAGAGACGTCTCACAGTCACACCAGCCAGTTCCACCAGCCCCTGTCTGTCCCTTCCCAAACCAAACCTTTTCTCCATATCCCAAACTTCCGGGCGAGTTTCTGGGACACAGCAAATGCTGTGCTGGTCTTCTGGGCTTGTTCAGAGAGAGCAGCTTGCCGACATGTCGATGGGCTCTCTGTGCACCTCAAAGCTTTCCTGACCATTTTTCTCAGTGCTCCAATTGCGCCCAACCTTTCTGGTCCTTGAGCTGTGCATGAGGGGATTGAGCAGGGATGTGGGGATGGTGTAGAAAAAAGACTTTGTCAAACTGTCATGGGAGGGCTGTTCTGGGCATCCCACAGTCCAGGATGAGGGTGATGGAGAAACCAGTGGCACAGGTGAGGTGAGAGATCCAGGAGGAGAAGGTCTTGTGCCTGTCTACACTGGGGTAGAGCAGTGATGCATTCATGGGATGCCCATGTGAACAGGAAGGGAACAAATGGCTCCAGGGGACAAAATCCTTCCATCCAGTTCTTTACCCATTGCAGATACACCATCCAGGCCATGAGCTGCAGCTTCTCCAGGAGATGCTGTGGGATACGGTGTCAAAGGCTTTACTGCAGTCTAAGGACACAACACCCACAGCCTCTGTGTCAGATTCACTCCCCATGACAGACTTTCCCTCATCTGCTCAGCCGGTCACCTTGTCACAGAAGGAGATCAGGGTGGTCAAGCAGGACCTGCCTTTCATCCAGCCATGCTGATTGGGCCCGATTGCTCGTCTGGTGTGTGTGACCTCACAGTCCTTTCCCAGCCGTGTTCCTGCTGTTGGCCAATCCCCTGCAGAGGCAGAAGTGACCTCACAGTCCCCTCTACAGCCATTGGCTTCCTACTGGACTATGAGTTCCAGAGACACAAGTGACCACACGACATCGTACCCACCATCACCCTCCTTGTGGTCCAGTGTGTGAGCAGATCAAACTAAGCTGCTTTCATCAAATGTATCTGATAGATTTCCTATCAAGGGTTTGAGTGGAGAAATGTTCCTCAGAGGAGCTGCTGTATTTACTCTGGGACATTTTACATCTCTGCTTTTGCCTCTGCTTTTGTTCTCCTTCCTCTGTCTATTCTGACGTGAAAGAGCTCTCCAAGGAAAAGAGTCATGGAATCCTACAATAACGCAGGTTGGAAAAGAGCCCTGAACTCCATCTCTGTCCCACTGACCTTTATGGCACCCCAAGGAATAGCTGATGGATTTGTGCTCCCTTGGGTTCATCACACCACATGCACACAGTGGACATGCACATGATGTGTATGTTTACAACTGATCTGTACAATGAAAACACGGACTTTTGACCTAGTATTTCATAGAATCAATGAATGTCCTGAGTTGGAAAGGCTCACAAGGATCATGGAGTCCAGCTCCTGTCCCTGCACCAGACAACCCCACAGGTCACCCCGTGTGTCTGAGGACGTTGTCCAGTCTCTTCTTGAACACTGTCAGGTTTGGGCCGTGACACCTCCCTGGGGACCCTGTTCAGTGTCCAGCACCCTGTGGGTGAAGAACCTTTTCCTCATGTCCCACTGACCTGGCACATCTTTCTTCCATTCCCTTGGGGACTGTCATTGGTCCCCACAGAGAACAGATCAGTCCCTTCCCCTCCGTCTCTCCTTGTGAGGAAGCTGTAGCCACCATGAGGTCTCCTTTTAGTCTTCTCTTCAGCTCTGATGCTCAGAAACCCTTTGGTTTGCTTTCTGAAGGAGAAAGGAGGAGCCATGACCTCCAGGCAATGGGAAGGGGGATCCTGCCCCTCACACACGGCTCAGGGCTCTTCCTGGAACTGTGGGATGTGGGTGTGCAAGGTCCAGGGAAGGACAACACTGGGACAACAACTTCCAGCTTCCCCATGGGGCTGCAAGGAGGCACCGAGGCCCCAGTGCCACGAGGACAACATGTCTTCTCCTGGGCCTCAGTGGCAGAGACAACTGCCATGGCCAAGGGGACAGACACCTGGGTTCTGTGGGTCCCTTCCAGCCTCACAGCGCCCTTTGCCATCTCCACCACAGGCTGTTCTACACGCTCCTACCCCTGCCCCTCTTTCCCTGCAGGCTGCAGACACCCATCTCGCTTCCCCACCTGCTCTCACCCCAGCATTTCTGCACCTTCACTGCTGTGTCTGCACCCTCACTGGCTGCTCTTTGGAACACAAACCATGGGCTGATCCAGCTCCCTCTGGGTGAGCTCTTGCACCACAGCACTGCCCTTCCAGTCACATTTCTTCATCCTGATATCCAGTCTCCATCTTCCAAGTCATTTTGTGACTTTTTTTCCTCTTTCTTGCTTTTTTTCTGCTACTCAACCATCTCATAAACTGCCCTTCAAGCAGACAACACAACCCGTTAGGCTTCTTGTGGTCTTTCACCTCACCAGAGAGAAGTCACCTCACCATGATCTTCTAAATCCCATGAGTAATGCTGGCCTTTCAGCTTCTCTGACACGACCATGTTCCTGCTGCTGTCCCATCATGTTCTCGGGTGGGATGGACATGACAACCCATCTCCAAGGTCTCTTTCTGGGTAGGGCTGTGGGCCCTTGGGCAGAGGTTCTTTCCCAGCCATGTCCCTGCTGCTGGGCTGTCACCTCCAGACACAGAACTGACCCCACTGTCCCCTTCACAGCCAAAGTCTTTCCACTCAATTATAAGTTTCGGAGACTCAACTGACACCATAATCCCACACCCATCCATCCCCCTCCTTATGGGCCACGACCTGACTAGATAAAACTATGCTTGTTTTATCAAACTGATCAAATCTATTTCCTGCTAAAGATCTGAGAGGAGAAGCATTCTTGACAGGAATGTGAAATGTTGAAGCCTTTTCTATGTCCTCTCCTACCTCTTTTATACCTTATTGTTTTTCTTCTTCCTGGTTGCTCATGGTGAATTCACTACCTGAAGTGCAAAGCCATTCCCACACCCAGAGATGAGATCTTGTTTATTCCAGAGCTGTGCAAGTCTGGACGCTGGAATGAAACCAGCACAACAGATAGAGAAGGAACATCTATTATATACAAATCTTATCCCTACATTCAGACCCTCCCGGCAGTCCTAAAGAGCCAAGTGTTCACACATTTGCATATTGGTTACATAATCATTTTACCACTACACATGCTTGTTGAGGGAGGGTCCCGGGCTGAGCCTGGGGCTCCCATCCTGGGGATGTGTGGTTTAGTATTATAATGAGCATAAAAGGAGCAAAGCTCAGCAAAAGGATACTTTATGTAACAGTCTTGAGACAGATCTTAAAACAGGACTCAGCCAATTGTGCAGGCTCCAGAGTGTCTGCTCTGCAAGGACAGTGTTCTTTGCAGGTTCTGATTAGGTGTTTTAAACGTCACTTTTTTCTTTGTTAGAGCAGCAGACTGACCAAAACTGAGAGGATTTACATATTTTAGGTTTGCAATTGCAGACAGGATTCATTCTTTTAACTGGTAAGGACTACATCTTCTGTCTTCAAACACCTCTCCAAGGTAAAGACTCATTGAACCATAGAATAACTCAGGTGTGAAGAGAGCCCTGAACATCATCTTGTCTCACTCTCCTGCTCAAGGCAGGGTCCACCAGTTGAGGTTGTTCTAGGCCTCTGCCCAGCTTTGCATCCTCCACAAAGGAGCTGAAAATGTGCTCCATGACATAATGACGTCTCAGTGAGGGTGTGAGACATTCTGCCAGCGAGGGCTGAACTCACAGCCATGACCAGTATCTTATGTCCAACTGCAGCCAGTGGTGTCCTGCCAGCTCAGGATTGGAGCTTCCATTGCTGGACGTGTTTAAAAGATGTGGAGATGTGGCACTTAGGGATATGCCCTGTTTGGCACCATGTAAAATGGAACTAGCCCAGTCAAATGGCTGGTTTTGATTCTCTTCACCATCTGAAGCACCACATGGGTCAGGAGATGAACCAGGATGCTCAGTGAGGACTAAAACATCTCGGTTCTTAAAGTTCCGGTGTTCCCTGGAATCTCAGCAGACAAGACATGCCAATTGCTCGCTGCAAGGAGCTGGTCAAGAGCCTCATCTCCATTTCTATAATGATGGATTTGCTGCCTGGCTGATGTGCAGACTCTGTGCATGGATGCTGACACCTGTTGAGCAACCTGCTCTGAAAGGGTTAACAACATGGGCTGTTCTTTCTGGAAGGGCATTAGGACAGCAAAAAAAGAAGACCTTGGGTCAGGGCAAAAGAGAAAGGAGGGAAAAGTTGTGGTCAGGACTGTTTTGGGGCACTTGTAAAGCAGCCCTGCACCTTATATGAATTATTCCTGTGGTCACAGAGAACCTGAGAGCTTTGTCTACATTGAAAACATGAAGGGGAAGGAAGGACAGCGTCATTCAGGCTGGATGGGACCTCAGGAGGTGTCTTGACCAACCTCCTGCTCAAAGCAGGGTCAGACCAGATTACTCAGGGCTTGATCCAGACACATCTTGGTCACTTGGCTTTTTACCCATCTACTTACACACTGACACAGACCATAATATCCTACCTTGGACACAAGAATACTACAGGAGATGACACTGAATGCCTTGCTGACAATCATGTATCAGAGCATCGTTGTTAACCCACATCCACCACCCTGTCCTTTCCTCACAGAAAGCAAAGAGGATGGACAGGCACAACCTGCCCTGGGTAAACCCCATCACCTTCTCTTCCAGACACCCAGAAATGGGGTCCCAGTGGACATACTCTGGGGCACAGCCCTTAGTTCCCCTGCCCACCCATTGGCCATTTTGAAAAGTGCACACGCTGTGTGAGAGCTGCCAGTGGTCAGGGAGACCCCCAGTCTCCATGAGCTTTCCAAGACGGTGGAGAGTGGCCTCACTGTGACATTGTCCTGCTGTCCCAGCTCCTGGGATGTTGCCCCTGTTGTCCCATAGACTGGAAAGGATTGTGTTAGTTCCAGTGACCCCTGACTCGATCTTCATCCACTGCTGGTTGTTCTGCCTCCACCCACAGAGGCCTGGGAGACCTTGCTGGTGAAGAGGGACGTCAAGAGGACACAGGGATTCTCACCTCTTTCACTTATTAAATTCATCAGTGGCCACACAGTGTCTTTGTTTCTCCTTTAACTGTTCCTGCAGTAGTAACAGCTCATTATGGGGCCCTTGAATTGCCTTCCAGGTCTGGGCTGAGTTCTGATCTGGACTGTTGCTGTCCATGGAGGCTGCTGTCCTTGAGACCAGATGAACTCACTTCTGCCACCCTGCCTGGCAGTTCATTCCATCTGTGTCACAGCTCTGTCTGCAGCACTGACAGCTCCAGCTCCCCAGTCAGGTCCCTGGCTGAGGACATTGCCTCACATCTGGGCTGAACCACCTCAGATGTGGCACCAGCCCAGCTCTGACCTGCACAAGAAACCTGGTACCAAGTGTCCAAGGGCCCATGTGTGCAAAGGCTTTGCTGCAGAGCACAGACATGACATGGCCAGAGACTGATGAATGTCCCTCTAGACCTAGGAGTGTAAAACCAGAACAAAATGCCTGAACTCATTCAACTGAAGATATTCCTTCCCCAGTTTGCAGAAATTAGATACTTTGCTGTAACATTCATGGTGTCCTGTCTAATGATGGGACAAGAAAATATGATTCTCATACCAATTTATTTTTTAAAATGAAAAATACAATGCTGGAAAGAAGTGTCTCTGAAGAGGAGAGAGAATCAACATCACTGATTACTTCAACTTCGAAGTTGTGCCCCTGGAGCCCCAGGGACACCTGGGGGAGCCCAGAGGGGACAGAGAAAGGGACATCATGAGCTGCTCCTGTGCTGCTGAGCTGGGCTGGGCTCCTGGGACACAGGGAGCTCATGGCAGCGGCAGCGCTGCAGAGAGACAGCTCTGCCCAGGAGCAGCTCCTGTGCACACGCAGCAGGGCTGAGGGCTCTGCCTGCAGCACGAGGGCACAGGAGCCAAGCACAGAGAGATTTAAGGCAATGTGGGGTGGTTGGTTGCTGAGGATTCAAGGAGACAAATCACAATTCTAACACGGTAAGTCTCTGGCTGTAGGACAATGCAGCTGCATTTCCTGGAGGGAGACCCTAAGCTGGTACATTCCAAAATTTACAGGATCTGTCAGGTCTCTCTCACAGTATCTCTGTTGTAGAGGAGAAGAACACACTCCAGAGCAGGGCTTCCCTGCTGCACTGTCAGAGGGACAGGGAATGAGACAACTTCTGCTGAGGGTGACTGCAGGGGGAGCACCCAGGGGTGCAAGGACTGTCCTGCAGAGCAGGGTCCCTGTCTGGGGGAGATCCCCACGGTGCTGTGGGGACAAGCTGTGGGGGGAAGGACCATCCCCGATAAGGGCAGGAAAGGTGCTTCTGCTGTGGAGAGGGTGCTGTGTGGGTCAGGGCTGCTCACACATCCAGATCACCTGCAGGATTTTTCTAAGGCGATACCCCAATGAGAAGATCAATACAAGGATTAGCAGACAGATAAGGAGCCTTCCTGAGCCTGTCTTTTCAGTTTCCTCTCCCAAGAGGTGGGGGTGCAGGAAAGGATAAAATGAAAATGAGCTCTCATGCTGAAACAAGTCACTGAGACTCCTGAACTGCAACTGTGAGTGATCAGTACATCTGCCAGAAGGCTCATGACATCCCTTCCCCACCCCTCTGCCTGTGCACAGCACCTGCATCACCTTGGCTGGACCCGTCAGCCTTAGTCTGACCTGTCCTGTTTTCCAGCCTGCAGACAGGAAGATGCCCCCAGGCAGTGCCCTGTGAACAGGCAGGATCTGTAGGGCCAGGGGGAGGGCACAGAGGGTGGGATGGTCTGTGAGCACTGACAGGGAACAGACATGGACAGGGAAACACCTCCCAGGGGAGAATCTCCAGGCAGCAGGGAAATGATCAGAAATGAGAGGAAACCAAACCCGGAATTGTTATGGGAGGGAGAACAGAGAAAAGTCCCTGTGACCCCCTGCAGGTCAGATCCCTCCTGTGAGCAGCCCCCTGGCCTCCTGTCCCACCCAGCAAAGCCTCTGTCCTCAGGGCCAGGGGCTCCAAGGCATGAAGCAGCTCCTGTGCAGCCAGAGCTGCAGTTCCTCTGCAGAGCACAGGGGCTGAGAGCAGCTGCCCGGCAGTGTTGGTGTCTGGGAGGTGGCTGCACAGCTGGGGAAGGGTGACGCTGTCTGAGTGCCCGGCTGCCTCTGCCCTGGCCTCTCTCACACCCACCCTCACTGCATTTTCCTTCTTGCTCCCCTGCTCTGGGTCACTGCTGTTGGGATCTTGTTCTTGCTGTCAGGCTCTCTGGGGATGGCAGTTTCAGCTGCAGAGTCACAGCCTGATCTTGTGGGTCCTTTCCTGCAGGTGTGTCCATGGGCACACGTGTCCCAGCTTTGCTCTGACCTGTGGGCTGTGGGCAATGCAGTCTGTGGGGCTGGGGAATGAGCCGTGTGTGTCCTGGGCTAAATGTGGGTGCTGAGACCTTGGGAAAGGGTGAGACCTGTCATGGTCTGAGGTGGATCCCTCTGCTCTCAGCAGTGCCTGGTGGCTTCTCAGGGTAACATGGGAGTGTGATCAGCTCCCATCTCAGAAAGGTGCCAGCCCAGGGCAGCTGGAGCAAGAGAGAGGGACAGAGCAGCTGCCCTCACTCTGCACTGACCCACAGGCACCCTCTGGTCTCACAGGACTCGCTCTGTTCTCCCTGAGTACAGCAGAAATGCTGAGGGTTTCTGACATCAAAGAACATGCCCCAGGGTGAGAGGCGAGAAGGAGCTGTAAACAAAACAAACCTCAAAAACTGCCTTCTGCCACCTCATTTCCTTATCCCTGGGAGTGCAGATGCTGACAGGTATTTCTGGACCAAGAGCAGCTTCATGTAACAAAGCTGAACCCCAGGACTGTCCCCTGCCCCCATTCCCATGCCCCCTGCTGCAGAGCAGGGCTGACTCCTCGGCAGCCAGCGGGCACAGGCCCTGCTCCTCACGGCACCTCCAGCCAGCACCACCCAGGGCTCAGACACCGAGCTGGAGGAAGGACAAGGGGTGTGGAGCAGGGGAGAGTGTGTGAGAAATGATTTCAACTCCGCTCAGAGAAGCCTCCCTTAATGTCTCACTGTCTTTTCCTTCTGTAACAGTGCCCTATGCTTGGAGGCAGCAAATGTCCAACAGCAGCTCCGTCACCCAGTTCCTCCTCCTGCCGTTCACAGACACACGGGAGCTGCAGCTCTTGCACTTCTGGCTCTTCCTGGGCATCTACCTGGCTGCCCTCCTGGGCAACGGCCTCATCATCACCACCATAGCCTGGGACCAGCACCTGCACACGCCCATGTACTTCTTCCTGCTCAACCTCGCCCTCCTTGACCTGGGCTCCATCTCCACCATTGTCCCCAAGTCCATGGCCAATTCCCTCTGGGACACCAGGAACATCTCCTACACAGGATGTGCTGCCCAGGTGTTTCTGGTTGTCTTTTTAGCTTCAGCAGAGTATTGGCTCCTCACCATCATGTCGTATGACCGCTACGTTGCCATCTGCAAACCCCTGCACTACGGGACCCTCCTGGGCAGCAGAGCTTGTGTCCACATGGCAGCAGCTGCCTGGGCCACTGGGTTTCTCTATTCTCTGCTGCACACGGCCAATACATTTTCACTGCCCCTGTGCAAGGGCAATGCCCTGGGCCAGTTCTTCTGTGAAATCCCCCAGATCCTCAAGCTCTCCTGCTCAGACACCTACCTCAGGGAAGTCTGGGTTCTTGTGACTTCTTTCTCAGTGGCATTCGGCTGTTTTGTTTTCATTCTTTTCTCCTATGTGCAGATCTTGAGGGCCGTGCTGAGGATCCCCTCTGAGCAGGGACGGCACAAAGCCTTTTCCATGTGCCTCCCTCACCTGGCCGTGGTCTCGCTGTTTCTCAGCACTATCGTATTTTCCCACCTGAAGCCCCCCTCCATCTCCTCCCCATCCCTGGATTTGGTGGTGTCTGTTCTGTACTCAGTGGTGCCTCCACCAGTGAACCCCCTCATCTACAGTATGAGGAACAAGGAGATCAAGGATTCAGTGTGGCAACTAATGAATAGCTGTTTTATGAAGCAATAAACTGCCCATAATCTTCTGCATAGCGTATATAACGTAAATCATTTTCTCACTGAGTGGCTGTGCCCATGTCCACTGGACACCCTAGAGAACCTGCTGCAGGTCAGTCATCATGGACCAGCCCCTCACAACCACCATTTCCAGCACTGGCTTCTCACTTCAGCTTGAAGAGGTTCTTTGTCCCTCCCTGGCAGCACAACTAATGAGTAGGTCAGATGTCCATGTTTACATTGTGTAGACAAGATGTAAACAAATGCATAAAGTGCTTCTGAGGTGATGAACCCGAGTGAGCAGAAACACCAGCAGCTATTCCTTGGGGTTCCATGAAGGTCAGTGGGACAGACAGTGTCTTGATGTGATTTCATGTTGAGAGTAACATCCCTTGGGGAACCACCTGAATGTAGCACTGGGATGTGCTTCCTGGAACAGAAGATCCCGTGTCCATTCTTTATGCCATGGGACATCCCATGTAAGTGCAGAGAAGGGTGACAAATGGCAGGGCTGAGGTGCCTCCCAGCCTCCTGGAGTGGCAGCAGGAGGTCAGAGAGACACAGTGACTCCTGCATCTGTGTGTACAAGGGAAACACTCTGTCTCTCAACATCCATGGGTGCATAAGGAGTCCATGGTGAGGTTACTTCTCTCTGGTCAGGCTAAAGACCACAAGAAGTCTGACAGGTTGGGGTCCCTGCCTGCAGAGCAGTTTCTGAGATAGTCGAGCTTTCCATGGTAGTGGGAAGAGGCCGGAGAGAGGAAAAAAAAAATAACTGAAAAGGACAACTTGGGAGGTGCATTCTGGATATCAGGAGGAAGAAACGCCAGTGGAAGGGCAGTGCTGCGGTGCAGGAGGTCACCCAGAGGCAGTCGGGATCAGCCCATGGCTTTGTGTTTCAACAAACAGCCAGTGAGGGTGCAGTGAATGGGGCACGGACTCTTGGGAAGGTGCAACGAGAGACATTTATTGCAAACTCAGGCTTGCATTTATACTTGCTATGATTCTTGCTCAAGTATTTGCGGATTTGCCAAGTGAGTTTTTACATAAGCGATCTATTTCGTGTTCCCACCAAAGTTACTGTCATAAAACCAGTTTTTGTCTATCCTAAGCTATTGCTCTGTCCTTGATGTATCAATCCTGTATCAGTCCCTCTGTCCTTGATGTATCATGCAGCATACGGTACTTGCTTCTTGTATTTTTCCACTAGCGCTTGTTCTCACACTGTCGACTCTCGCAGTTTCTCACAGGTCCAATCTTAGCACACTGCCACATCTCCCCTTTATGTTTAATAATTGCATACCCATAGCAGTATGTAATTGCATAGCTATTACCTGATTAAACTTTTTTTCAATCATTTGTTGTAACAAGATGTCTCTTTAAGACGCTTTAAAAAACCAGTTGGAGATTCCTTACAATCCTGTTTAATCTCAAAAAGTTTTGGCATATTTATAGCTGTAGGTATAGTGTGTCTAATCCTGTATAAAATTCGCTGTCAATAACGATTCAGCCTGTCACTAGATTTAAGAATGTTATGATCCCACCCTGGATCGACCAAGGGACAATTTTGATCTAAGTTCCCTGTATATTCCCTGCCAATATCTGCCCTATACAACAGTGTTTCAATCTCTTTCCCTGATTATCCTGTTCAAGGGTCAAAACAAACGGATCTGAAGGGGATAAATAGAATGCCTATGTATCCTCATGTAGTGTGTAATATGCATTATGCAATAGGCAATATATGATTTAAAATATACTTCTTATGATATATTACATATAAGGCATTACTATACTACACATCACAAAGTATACCCACCTAGATCTGTGCAGCATATTCATATTATTTACAGTGGCCTCCACTGATTACAAAATCCAGTCAGATTCTCCCCGGTTGCTGTTCCCCAGGGAGTCAAACAATCTCTTTCCAATGTCACAAAACACAACCCGGGGCGGGGAGGGGATTCCTTCCAAATCCCTCCTGTCCATTATCCACTACCTATTTCACAATCACAATAACAGACAATTGGTTAACCATAAGTATTGGACTGGAAAATCACCGAAGACACAAGTAACAACAGCAACAAATCACTAAAGACGCAAACAACAATGCAATTACTAAGGCATGAACAACAAAATCACTAAAGGTACCTTTATCAAATTACAGTTTTCTTGTTTTTCTCTTTTATTTAGTGTTTTCTCATTTTTCTCTAATTTCCTTATTTTTCTTTTTTCTTTTTAGGTTTTTTTTTCTTTTCTTTTTCCCTTTTTTAAAGTTATCCAAGTTACCAAAGCTTCCAAAATGCAAAGGGCCAATGCACTGGTATCCCTCCAAAAGACAGACAAGTTCCACATGTGTCACTTGGGTCACCAAAGTATCGGTAACCAAAATGCAAAGACTCAATGCGGTGGCAATAAAACCACGATAGCTACTCACTGCCCCCCTTCCCTCGAAAGGGAAAGAAGAAACTTGGATTGAGATAAACACAGTTAATAAAATAACAAAATACGAATACACTGCTAGTAAATATATATATAATATAGAGATAAAAGCTACGCAATGCAATTCCTCACAAACTCTGTCTGCACACAGCCAGTCCCAGGAAGCAGCACCCTGGTCCCAACAGCTGATCCCAAAGAGAGAAAAAACGCAGAAAAGCGCAGAGGCCTCTCCAAAATGGCAAAAGGCCAAATTAAACGTCCTGAACTGAACTCCCCTGGCTCCGATAAAAAAAACTAAGGAAGAACTCACAAGAGAAATAAAAGAGCCCAAGAGCAAGAACGCCCGAGAGAGAGAGGCCGGAAGATCCCAACTCTCCTAAAGATGAAGCGTGAGGCTAGTGGGATGGAACACTCTCATTGGTCAGCCTGGATGTCAGTCAAGCTCTGCCCCATCCCTCCCCCCTTCCTCGACGCCTCACACCTGCGGGCAGAGCACTCAGAGTGTCCTTGGCTCTCAGAGCAGAGCAATTGCAAACATCAACTCTGTGCTGGGCTGTTCTCTCTTGTTCTCAAACTAAATCCAAATAATGACCATGCCAGCTATGAAAAAGTAAGGTTTCTAACTGCATGAGGAAAATTAACTCATTTTCAGTCAAACCAGCACAGACCTGAAGCTCTCGCATGCGAGACCAACAAAGCTAGAGAAGTAGTAAAGAAATTATTGAAGGGAAACAGTCTCAGCACAGCAGCTCTGCCAGGGAGCACCAGCCTTGTCCTTTCCAGAGCTGTTCTCCTTCTGCTTCCCCACTCTCCTGTGAGCCCTTGTGTTGGTGTAAGATCTGAGCACTCCTGACCCTTGGTTACAGACCTGCTGTGTGTCAGTCCTGTGACCACAGGCAGGGACACGGAATGGGCACTTCTGTGACAGATGTGACCTCCAGAACAGCATCTCCATCAGCAAGGGGATCTCCTTAGCACAGTGCTCGAAGGCTTAGGTCTTTTTCCATAGTCTCTCTCAAGAATATGTGTAAGGAATAGACCCTCAAAAGGCTTTGTTTTCTGTGTTTTCTGTGGGCTCAGTGGGATGAGATCAGGGTCCCAGTTTGGCTTTTGAGGGACTTAGAGCTGGTGGTTCAGGTTGTGGTTGTTGGTGGCCAGCACCCCTGCAGATGGTGGATAAGGCAGGACAGCTCTGAGCAACCTCCATGGCCAACTCAGAGCTCGTGTGGGAGGCCGTCACAGTGACAGTGACCAACATCAGCTGGGTCTGTATCTCAACCTGACCACTATGTCCCTGCAGAGTCACCACAGCCTGGGCATCACAGCTCACTCACCGCACAGAGCAAAAGCCCAGCTCGCGGGCTGTGGGGAGTGTGGGAACAGGGTGCAGGAACATCTGGCCAGGCCAGTGCAGATGTGCTCTCCTTGGGGAAAGGCTCTGTGGGGAGATGGGATGTCCCAGGAGAAGAGCAGGGCACCGTGTGTGTGCAGGCACTGGAAAGAGAAACCCTTTTCTGCCGTGGGTGCCAGTTTGGGGCAGGCTGCCCTGTCCATGGGGCAGCAGGAGCTGCCTGAAGAGCCCCAGGGCCAGGACTCGGTGCTGTCCTGGGGAGCGGGGCTGGCACAGGGTGCTGAAGGCTGCCGGGCATTGGGACATCCTGAGTCCCAAATCAAAATCACTGTCACTGACCTGTTTCTTCCATCTCACTCTACAGGGCCTGCCCAGACTGGGCTTTCCTGCTGGGCTGGAGTGAGAGCAGGATGTGGGGAGAGCTGGGGAGGAGCTGGGCTGGAAAGTGCCCCAGAGAGGAAACCACCTGTGAAAAGATGAAGTGTGTGCAACCACCTTGTAGGTCATTGTCCTCTCGCCACAGCTGAGAGAGGTTGTTCTTCCCTCCATGGAAGGACACCGAGTGACTAGGTCAGAAGTCCAAATTTTCAATGAGGTGAGATGTGAGCATGCACATTGTGTGATGGGGGAGATGAACCCGAATGAGCATAAACGCCATCAGTTATTGCTGTGGAGGCCATGGAGGCTTGTGGGACAGTGTATCGAGGTCACTTCATGTTGAGAGTAACTTCCCCAAGAAACCACGTGAATGGAAGAGTCATGCACTGGATGATCTGTCTCCAGAAGGCACCTGTGCCTTGGCTACGGGGATTTCTATTCTCATAATTTCATTCTTGCCCTAGATAGAGTTCTGTGACCTCAATGGAGTTGATAACTTCTGTGATTTTGCCACATTGCTGGAGACTTCCTGCAGTAATACCGTGGCACTCGTGTTTTCATAATCTGCATTTTAGAGCCAGTTTTCCTCTTCCCATTGACATGGGCATCCTGTGATTGCATTGCTGCTCTTCACCCCAGTGCAGACAGGCAGAAGACCTTCTCCACCTGGCCCTCTCACCTCACCAGTGCCACTGTTTTCTACAGCACTCTCATGCTTGACTGCATGATGCCAGAACAGCACTCCTGAGACAGATTGACAAAGCCTTTTTTTCTACACCATCCTCACATCCCTGCTCAACCTGCAGCCCAAGAACCAGAAAGGTTGAGCAGAAGCTGAAGCACTGAGAAAAAATGTTCAGGAAAGCTTTGAGGTTCACACAGAGACCATCAGAGTTGTTGACCTCCTGTTGTGTTCTGAACAGGCCCCAGAGGACCTGGACTGGCATTTGCTGCATCCCAGAAACTCACCCATGCAAGGACAGGATATAGAGAAAGCCTTTGGTGTGGGAAGGGGCAGAGAGTTGCTGGTGGAGCTGGCTGGTGTCTCTGTGACACATCTCTCAAACACCTCAGAAAAGTTGTGGCTATCAGGGAGGTTCCAGGGTCCTGTGAGAAATGAAATATCAAAATTGTCTTCAAGGTAGGTTACAAAGGAAGATGATTGTAGAGTTACAGGCTGGGCAGCTTCACCTCAGTCCCTGGGGAAGTGATGGGGCAAATGCTCTTCCAGACATCTCCAGGCACTTGAAGGAAACAAAAAAGAGTGCAGAACCTGCATGGGAGGGGAAAGTAGGGAATGTTGTATACCTGGACTTTAACAAGGCCTTTGACATGGTCCACAATAGTCGTATTAGTGATATCTGGATGGAAAATAAAGATGAGAATGTGTGTGGGAGTTTGGCTGGATGGTCAGGCCCAGATGCCATCAGTGGAATGGACTCCTCCTGGAGGGCAGTCACTGTTGGCATCCCTCAGTGACCAGCACTTGAGCCAACACCTGTGAACATTGTCATTATCTCCATCTATGATGGGTTAGAGCTCACTTTATGGTCCCTTGTGGATAAAGGCAAACTGCGGGGAGCCCTTGAGCTACCCCATCAAGTTCACCTGCCTCAAGCAGCACAGTCAGACAAGATGACATCCAGGTCTGTTCCAATCTGAGTTATTCTATGATGCAAGGAAGCTTTCCCTTGGAGAGCTCTTTGAAGACAGAATAGGGAGAGGATGAAGAAAAGCCAGGTGAAACAGAAGTACATAGAGAGAACTGTTGCACTCTAAATACAGAACAAAATTTGTTTTCATAAGTGGCTGCCTAAAATTATTCACATAAATCAAGAGAACACTGATCCAACTTGCTGGTACATGGTCCTTAGTGCTGTTAATAAAAACAATAATCAAAATCTGAAAGTTCATTAAAAACTAAGCATGCTGGAAATGAAGACTTTTTCAGTGATTGCCTGTGAGTTCTTTTCTGCAAAGGTTTCAGCTTTTTCCTACCCCTTAAATGCTCCCCCTCACCTTGAAAGGAATCCATTACTCTAACCCTTAACCCCAAACCTTACCTCTAAAACAAAGCCCAAACCCCTAACCTCTCACACTTACCCTACCTTTGTCCTTACTTACCCCTCACATGAAAATGCTGGCCTTCAGCCTAGCCCTGACCCCAGCCCTGACAAAACCCTAACACTCAAAGCCTTGCCTATACCCTAAACACTAACCATGACGCCCTTAGCAGAGCTCCAAACCCTCCTGCTAAACCTTTGTCTAATCCTGAACCCTGGAAGGTGAGCTCTACTCCTGAATCCCTAACCTGAAAGCCTAACACCCAAAGCCTCTTCTTCCATGCTCTCAATCCCTCACCTTCAGTCCCTTTCCTAACCTGGACTTAGGCTGCTTGGCACCTTGGGGCAGGACATGAGGTCCCAGAGCAGTCTAAGGGTGTGGGAAAAGGAATGTGAGGGTGACCTGTATCTGATCAGCTTGTAAACCAAAAGGAGGAGATGGGTGAGAATGCTGTGCTGAGCTCAGCTGTGCCTTAGAAACTCCTGCTCCAGCAGGCAGCATGGGACTGTGAAGGTGGCTGTGAGGTCAGTTCTGTCTCTGGAGTTGAACGGCATGTGGCTTGGAAGATCCTGGTGAGGTTACTTTTGCCTGGTCAGCTGGTGCAGCTAGATTAGCAGAACTCATCTCTGACAGGGTTATCCCATTTCGCTCCACTGATCACTTTGTTTTCTTACAAGGAAAGAAATCAGCTCATCATTCTACTGGCCCTAAAAGAGGCTCTTCACATGTGAATTTGTTGCTGCAGGTTTACATAAAGATAAGGACATGCAGTTGGCCTAATCACTGGCAGCAGGTGGGAGCTTCCTGCAGACTTCTCTGTTGCAACCCAGTCTATCCTGCAACCCGCAGAACTGTGTGCTCAGCACAATACAGACTGAAGGCCAAGCTGTACATGGGGCACAGCCCTGGGTCTACTCTAGCTTACTGTTATGTGGACCTCTAACTCTCCATGTACAATGGTCTTCTGGTCAGGATCACTGAATCTCCTGATGAAGGTTAGGGAGAAGATGAGTTGTCCCTTAGACAGCTGGAGAAAGCATCACAATTTTAGGCTCTGGTGGTCACTGGGGACGCTGAATACCATGGACCTCTCCTAGAAGTCTTTGGTTTAAGGGAAAGTAGAAGGTATTCCTTGATCCAACATAGTGGGAATGGTCTCTTGGATATGTTTTTCTCAAGAAGACAAAGAAGGACTGCTGGAAGATGTGGAGGACAGCTGTGTCTGAAGTGTGGGTGTGGCGGGGCGTAGAAAACCCTGAGGGAAGTGAGCGAGACAAATTGTAGCAGCGCTGAGTAGAGAAGAAGGATGACCTCCCTCAACCCCTCAATACCTCAGCCCCTTGAATCAGTGCTGTGGTGGCCACATCTGGGCTACTGTGTCTGGGTGTGGGACTCCCTGTTCTGGAGGAATGGAGAGGAACCAGAGAAGCTCCAGAGATCTGCCAGGATAGGGTTTGGGGCCTTTGAGAGAGGCTGAGAAACCTGGGCTTCTTGAGCCTGGTGAAGGGGAGGCTCAGGGCACTGTAGCAGTAGCCTGCAACTGCTTGAAGGGTGGTTTCAGAGATAATGGAGCTTTTCTTGGTAGTAGGAAGAGAAGGAAACCTCCACAAAGTGCAACTTGGAAGGTTGGAGGTTCAGAAAAAGACATCTCAGTCCAAGGGCAGTGCTGTGGTACAAGAGGTCACCCAGAGGGAGCCTGGATCAGCCCATGGCTTTGTGCTTCAAGGAAAGACCAGAGAGGGTGGAGAGACATCAGTGAAAGTAGGAAATGCTGGGACGAGAGCTGGGTAGGAAAGCAAGATGGATGTCAACAGCCTGAAGGCACAAAGGTGCCTGAAGGGGACAGTATAAACAAACCTAAAGCAGACATGGCCAAGGGCTCTGGTGAGGCTGAAAGGCCACACAGGACTGAGGTCTTTGTCCCCCTGGCTACGACAGTTGCATCTGTCTCAGAGACCTACCAGGATAAACTTTGTTTTGAGGCTCTGGATTCTCGTTACCGCTTTTTGGGGAAGATGGGAGGGGTTGTACATTTTCCTACACTTGGCCTTGCTCAAACTCACACCCCACTGCTCCAGGAAGAGCCTGAGCCAGGCATGAGGGATCTGCCTTCCCAGGGCCTGGGGTCAGGGTTTGGCCTTTAGGCTGGTAAAACAAACCAAGGATTTTCTCCATAGCAGAATGACCTGTACAGTGCCTTTTCCTACCTGCAATCACAACCTTCAATTATCTTCTGTAACGAGCCCATGGAGAGTCTTTGTCAATAATGACCCTCAGTGGGGTCAATCAGTGTTTCAAGGTACTTTGAGTTGCGCTTCTGACTTCCACATCTTGAGCGATTTGTTCAGTCTCCTCTCAGTTTCTGTAGTTCATGGACTAAGGGCCAAATACACCATGGGGCTCATTAAAATACAGAAAGTATTAATGAACTATTTTCCTTCCTGTAATTTTCTTCAGGTCTTCAAGACACTACAACTAATTTGAGCTGTTTCATAACGTAGCCACAAGGTACAGTCAGATGGGTTGACAAACAGATGGGTGTAGGTGTTCTATCTTGTGGAGAGGATAAGGGAACACATCTCCCTCTTCCCTTAGAATCACAGAATGGTTTGGGTTGGAAGAGACCTTAAAGATCATCTGGTTCCAGCCCTCCTGACCCACATCTTCCTTCTGGAAGCTGGGTTTGTTATTTGCCTTTTCTGGGGCTCTTGGAATCTCCCTGATCTCTCTGGATTTTCCAAGATGTTTGAGAGAGATCTCACAATCACTGCAGCCAGCTCTAATAGCACCTCTCTGGCCCTTCATACACCAAAAGTTTTCTCCATATCTCACAGTTCCAGGGGAGTGCCTGGGGCACAGTAAACACCTGTCTAGCTCATCAGGAACTGTTTAGAAGAGAATCAAAATTGCTGCAATGTCTCCACCTACTAATAAAAAGGAGACACAGACTTTCTTGGGCATTGTAGGTTTTTGGAGGATGCATATTCCTGACTACAGCCACATTGTGAGCCCTCTCTATCGAGTGACTCGTAAAAAGAACCAATTTGAGTGGGGCCCTGAACAACGACAAGCCTTTGAACAAATTAAGCGTGAGATAACTCATGCGGTGGCCCTTGGACCAGTTCGGACTGGACTAGATGTTAAAAATGTGCTCTACACCGCAGCCGGAGATAATGGACTTACCTGGAGCCTCTGGCAGAAAGCACCAGGAGAAACCCGAGGTCGACCCTTAGGTTTTTGGAGTCGAGGATACAAAGGATCTGAGGCCAACTATACTCCAACTGAAAAAGAGATACTAGCAGCATACGAAGGAGTTCGAGCTGCTTCAGAAGTGATCGGTACTGAAGCACAGCTCCTCCTGGCACCTCGACTGCCGGTGCTGAGCTGGATGTTCAAAGGGACGGTTCCCTCTCCACATCATGCAACCGAAGTTACGTGGAGTAAATGGATTGCATTGATCACGCAACGAGCTCGAATTGGAAGTCCCAATCGCCCAGGGATCTTAGAAGTGATTACAGACTGGCCAGAAAGCAAAGACTTTGGGATGTCTCCAGATGAGGAGGAAGTAAAACGTGCTGAAGAAGCACCACCGTATAATACTCTTTCAGAGACTGATAAGCAGTATGCACTGTTCACAGATGGATCCTGTCGTCTTGTAGGAAAACATCGAAGGTGGAAAGCTGCTGTGTGGAGTCCCACACGACAAGTTACAGAAGCCACTGAAGGACAAGGTGAATCTAGTCAGTTTGCAGAAGTGAAAGCCATCCAGCTGGCTTTGGACATTGCTGAACGAGAGAAGTGGCCAATACTTTATCTCTATACTGACTCATGGATGGTAGCAAATGCCTTGTGGGGGTGGCTACAGCAATGGAAGAAAAGCAACTGGCAGCGCAGAGGTAAACCCATTTGGGCTGCCACACTGTGGCAAGACATTGCTGCTCGGCTAGAGAGCCTGCCTGTGAAAGTTCGGCATGTAGATGCTCATGTGCCTAAAAGTCGAGCCACCGAGGAACATCTAAACAACCAACAAGCGGATCAGGCTGCTAAGATTAAAGTAGCTGAGGTGGACTTGGACTGGCAACATAAAGGTGAACTTTTCCTAGCTCGGTGGGCCCATGATGCTTCAGGGCATCAAGGTAGAGATGCAACATATAAATGGGCTCGCGATCGAGGGGTGGATTTAACTATGGACACTATTTCACAGGTTATTCATGAATGTGAAACTTGCGCCGAAATCAAACAAGCGAAACGGTTAAAGCCTGTATGGTATGGGGGGCGATGGTTAAAGTATAAGTATGGAGAAGCTTGGCAGATTGATTATATTACACTTCCACAAACACGTCAAGGTAAGCGTTATGTACTTACAATGGTGGAAGCAACCACTGGATGGTTGGAAACATATGCTGTACCTCATGCTACAGCCCGAAATACTATCTTGGGCCTTGAAAAGCAAGTCCTTTGGCGACACGGTACGCCAGAAAGAATTGAATCAGACAATGGTACTCATTTCAAAAACAGTCTTATAGACAATTGGGCCAAAGAACATGGTATTGAGTGGGTATATCATATTCCATATCATGCACCAGCCTCTGGGAAAATTGAAAGGTACAATGGTTTGCTAAAAACTACACTAAAGGCACTTGGTGGTGGAACCTTTAAAAACTGGGATTCACATTTAGCAAAAGCCACTTGGTTGGTCAACACCAGGGGATCAACCAATCGAGCCGGGCCTGCCCAATCAGAAATTCTACGGACTGTAGAAGGAGATAAAGTCCCTGTAGTACACATGAAAAATATGTTAGGAAAGGCAGTCTGGGTTACTCCTGCCTCAGGCAAATCAAGCCCATTCGTGGGATTGTTTTTGCCCAGGGACCTGGCAGCACCTGGTGGGTGATGCTTAAGGATGGAGAAGTTCGGTGTGTACCTCAAGGGGATTTGAGTTTAGGTGAAAATATTCAATACTGAACTGCATGATGTGAATTGCCGTACTAACAGTATTTAATAAGTGTCTTTCAGATCAAGACAGTGATGATGAAACCAGCGCTCGCTTCTTCGAGTGGCGCCTGACAAATTCCTCGAAGTTGATGTCTTTAACCCACAAACAGTGGTCATGAGATGCACTTGTACCATTTTTTCCTGCCCTGGGAGACTGTTGTGACAAAATGAACTTAATGAACTTTTTAAAGGATGGTCCACTGATTAATTACTCCTGTGTATATATGTATATATATATAGTAGTAGTGATTAATTAGATTGTGTTGATAGATTGTATTGATAAGGTTTAAGTATTCAGTGAATGGCATATTATAAGGGGTGGAATGTCCTGGTTTTGTTAAAAACAAGTTTCTCTTTCAGTGAATTTTGCCTGTCAGCTAAAGCTTCATATTAACTGCATTTTCCTGGAGAACCAGACACATGTTTTGGTAAACCTAGCAATGGAATGCAAACTTATTGATAAGCATGGATGGACATCTCGCGAGAGGGGCGACGAGAAACAAGTGACTAAGAAACTGACCAACTGTGTATAACATTCCATTCACGTGAATACTTCATATAAAAGTGGGAGATCACGAGGATCTCGTCCCTTTTTTCCCTTTTTCCCTTCTGCTTATGGCTGACATTAGGAGAGGATCTTGCTGGTCGTCCCTGCGAACTGAGGCCAGTGACAGACTGAATCCAGCTCCGGTTGGCTGCAGAGTCCAATCCAGGACTTTGGGTGCCGGCTCTGCAGTTGCTGAGACTTTCAAGATTGGTTTTGTATATTTTGTATTATTTTCTCTATTCTTATTAGTAGCATTAGTAAAACATCTTTAATTTTTCCAACTCTCTTCTCTCTGTTCTTCTTTCCCTCCCGATTGCCTGTCCTGAGTGGGAAGGGGGGAGAGGGAGGGGCAAAAAGGGGGAAGTGGGGGGGGAGAGGGGGTTAACAATACATCTGCCAGGGTTTTATTGTCACCCCGCAATCTTAACCCTCGACAGGTTCATGTTCACATTGTACAGATGAGATGTGAGCGTGTACATCATGTATGTGAGGTAAGATGAATCATGAATGAGCACAAACACCATCCCTGGGGTTCCATGACGGCCTGTGAGACACACAGTTCATTGAGGTCACATCATGTTGGGACTAATATCCCATAGGAAACCACCAGAATGCAGCACTGGGATGTGCTTCCTTGAACCAATGTCCACTCCTAATGATGAGGGACATCAAAGATAAATGTAGAACATGGTGACACATTGAAGGGCTGAGGTGCCTCCGAATCTTTGGGAATAGGAACAGGAGCCCAGAGAGACACTGTGACTCCTGCCTCTGTGTGTATAAGGGAAACTGTCTGTTCCTGAATATCTCACTGTGTTTTAAGAGTCCACAGGGCCAGCTCAGATGTGGACACCTGACAGAACCCTGATATTTCTATGTGTGACTCCAAGGACAAACCCCAGTGGCACAGTGAGATTCATCTCAGCTCCCTTGGACAGGCTCATTGCAAGTGTCTCTATTTGCTACCTCTCCTTTGCTATTTCCATCACATGCTGTTCTACACAGTCCTACACCTGCCCCTCTTTCCCTGTGGGAAATTCTGGATTGTGGTCTCAGAAGTGCCAGAGTGATCAGAGAGGTTCAGAGGTCCCTCAGAAAGGCAGACGTCAAACCCATCTTCAGGAATGGCAGGAAGGAGAACTGGGAGAATGACAGGATGCTCAGCCTACGTCTGTCCCCGGTAGGGTGACAGGCCACATTCTCCTGCAGGCACCTCCAGGCAGTTGAAGGACAAGGAAGGAATTGCTGAACCCAAATGGGCAGGGGAAAGAAAGGCATCTTGAGTACATGCAGCTTTGCAAGGCCCCAGACATGGTCTCCTGTGGTGCATTAGAGCAGATTGGTGAGATCTGGGATGCAGATGTGGATGTTGTGATGGGTGGGGAGTTGGCAGCATGACCAAACCCAAATATCATCAGTGGTACAAAGTCCTGTGTTATAACCAGTTTCTAGTGGCATCTCTCAGTGATGAGTACTTGGGCCAACACTGTTGAACGGCTTTATTCTGAGCCTCATTATGTCATAGAGCAGATTTTGAGCTCCTTTGTGGATGATGCAAAGCTGGGCAGAGGCCTAGAACAACCTCACCTGGTGGACCCTGCCTTGAGCAGGAGAGGGAGACAAGATGACGTTCAGGTCTCTTTTCACACCTGAGTTATTCTATGGTTCAATGAGTCTCTACCTTGGAGAGGTGTTTGAAAACAGAAGATGTAGTCCTTACCAGTTAAAAGAATGAATCCTGCCTGCAATTGCAAACCTAAAACATGTAAATCCTCTCAATTTTGGTCAGTCTGCTGCTCTAACAAAGATAAAAGTGACGTTTAAAACACCTAATCAGAACCTGCAAAGAATACTGTCCTTGCAGCGCAGACACTCTGGAGCCTGCACAATTAGCTGAGTCTTGTTTTAACATCTGTCTCAAGACTGTTACATAAAGTGTCCTTTAGCTGAGCTTTGCTCCTTTTACACTCATTATAATACTAATACACACATCCCCAGGATGGGAGCCCCAGGCTCAGCCCGGGACCCTCCCTCAACAAGCATGTGTAGTGGTAAAATGATTATGTAACCAATATGCCAATGTGTGAACACTTGGCTCTTAAGGACTGCCGGGAGGGTCTGAATGTAGGGATAAGATTTGTATATAATAGATGTTCCTTCTCTATCTGTTGTGCTGGTTTCATTCCAGCATCCAGACTTGCACAACTCTGGAATAAACAAGATCTCATCTCTGGGTGTGGGATTGGCTTTGCACTTCAGGTAGCGAATTCACCATGAGCAACCAGGAAGAAGGAAAACAATAAGAAATAAAAGAGGTAGGAGAGGACATAGAAAAGGTTTCAACATTTCACATTCCTGTCAAGAATGCTTCTCCTCTCAGATCTTTAGCAGGAAATAGATTTGATCAGTTTGAGAAAACAAGCATAGTTTTATCTAGTCAGGTCGCGGCCCATAAGGAGGGGGATGGATGGGTGTGGGATTATGATGGCAGTTGAGTCTCTGAAACTCATAATTGAGTGGAAAGACTTTGGCTGTGAAGGGGACAGTGGGGTCAGTTCTGTGTCTGGAGGTGACAGCCCAGCAGCAGGGACATGGCTGGGAAAGAACCTCTGCCCAAGGGCCCACAGGTCTTACCCAGGAAGAGAGAGACGGGTTGTCATGTCCATCCCACCTGAGAACATGACGGGACATCAGCAGGGACATGGTCGTGTCTGTCAGAGAAGCTGAAAGGCCAGCAGCACTCATGGGATTTAGAAGATCATGGCGAGGTGACTTCTCTCTGGTCAGGTAAAAGACCACAAGAAGCCTAACGGGTTGGGTTCCCTGCATGAAGGGCAGTTTATGAGATGGTCGAGCTTTTCTTGATAGTGGGAAGAAGCAGGAAAGAGAAAAAAGAAGTCTACTTGGAAGGTGAGGAATGGATATGAGGAGGAAGAAATGTCACTGGAAGGGCAGTGCTGTGGTGCAAGAGGTGACCCAGAGGGAGCTGGATCAGCCCATGGTTTGTGTTCCAAAGAGCAGCCAGTGAGGGTGCAGACACAGCAGTGAAGGTGCAGAAATGCTGGGTGAGAGCAGGTGGGGAAGCGAGATGGGTGTCTGCAGCCTGCAGGGAAAGAGGGGCAGGGGTAGCACCGTGTAGAACAGCCTGTGGTGGAGATGGCAAAGGGCGCTGGAAGGCTGGAAGGGACCCACAGAACCCAGGTCTGTGTCCCCTTGGCCAGGGCAGTTGTCTCTGCCACTGAGGCCCAGGAGAAGACATGTTGTCCTCATGGCACTGGGGCCTCGGTGCTTCCTTGTAGCCCCATGGGGAAACTGGAGGTTGTTGTCCCAGTGTTGTCCTTCCCTGGGCCTTGCACACCCACACCCCACGGTCCCAGGAAGAGGGGATGTGTGTGAGCCGTGTGTGAGGGACAGGATCACCCTTCCCATTGCCTGGAGGTCATGGCTTCTCCTTTCTGCTTCAGAAAGCAAACCAAGGGGTTTCTCAGCATCAGAGCTGAAGAAAAGACTCAAAGGAGACCTCATGGTGGCTACAGCTTCCTCACAAGGGGAGAAGGAAGGGAAGGAACTGAGCTCTTCCCTCTGCTGACCAGTGACAGAACCCAAGGGAACAGCAGGAAGATGTGCCAGGGGAGGGTCAGGTTGGACATGAGGAAAAGGTTCTTCCCCAGAGGTGCTGGACACTGAACAGGCTCCCCAGGGAGGTGTCACGGCCCCAACCTGACAGTGTTCAGGAAGAGACTGGACAACGTCCTCAGACACATGGGGTGACCTGTGGGGTGTCCTGTGCAGGGACAGGAGTTGGACTCCATGATCCTTGTGGGTCCTTCCAACTCAGGATGATTCTATGATTCTATGAAACACTAGGTCAAAAGTCCATGTTTTCATTGTACAGATGAGATGTAAACACACACATCATGTGCATGTCCACTGTGTGCATGTGGTGAGATGAACCCAAGTGAGCACAAATGCCATCAGCTATTCCTTGGGGTGCCATAAAGGTCAGTGGGACAGAGATGGTGTTCAGGGGTCTCTTCCAACCTGCGTTATTGTAGGATTCCATGAATCTTTTCCTTGGAGATATAAAATGCCCCAGAGTAAATACAGCAGCTCCTCTGAGGAACGTTTCTCCACTCAAACCCTTGATAGGAAATCTATTAGATACATTTGATGAAAGCAGCTTAGTTTGATCTGCTCACACACTGGACCACAAGGAGGGTGATGGTGGGTACGATGTCATGTGGTCACTGTGTCTCAGGAACTCATAGTCCAGTAGGAAGCCAATGGCTGTGGAGGGCACTGTGAGGTCACTTCTGCCTCTGCAGGGGATTGGCCAACAGCAGGAACATGGCTGGGAAAGGACTGTGAGGTCACACACACGAGACGAGCAATCGGGCCCAATCAGCATGGCTGGATGAAAGGCAGGTCCTGCTTGACCAGCCCTGATCTCCTTCTGTGACAAGGTGACCGGCTGAGCAGATGAGGGAAAGTCTGTCGTGGGGAGTGAATCCGCCACACAGGCTGTGGGTGTTGTGTCCTTAGACTGCAGTAAAGCCTGTGACACCGTGTCCCACAGCATCTCCTGGAGAAGCTGCAGCTCATGGCCTGGATGGTGTATCTGCGATGGGTAAAGAACTGGCTGGAAGGCATTTTGTCCCCTGGAGCCATTTGTCCCCTTCCTGTTCACATGGGCATCCCATGAATGCATCACTGCTCTACCCCAGTGTAGACAGGCACAAGGCCTTCTCCTCCTGGACCTCTCACCTCACCTGTGCCACTGGTTTCTCCAGCACCCTCATCCTGGACTGTGGGATGCCCAGAACAGCCCTCCCAAGACAGTTTGACAAAGTCTTTTTTCTACACCATCCCCACATCCCTGCTCAATCCCCTCATGTACAGCTCAAGGACCAGAAAGGTTGGGTGCAATGTGGAGGCATTGAGAAAAATGGTCAGGAAAGCTTTGAGGTGCACAGAGAGCCCATCAACATGTTGGCAAGCTGCTCTCTCTGAACAAGCCCAGAAGACCAGCACAGCATTTGCTGTGTCCCAGAAACTCGCCTGGAAGGTTGGGATATGGAGAAAAGGTTTGGTCTGGGAAGGGACAGACAGGGGCTGGTGGAACTGGCTGGTGTGACCGTGAGACGTCTCTCCAACACCTCAGAAAAGTCCTGGCTCTCAGGGAGGCTGCATGGTCCTCTGAGAAAGAAAATATCAAAAATGACTTATCATGGAATCATAGAATAATTGTGGTTGGAAGAGACCCTTAAGATCATCGAGTCCAACCATAACCTAAATCTGGCACTAAACCATGTCCCTAAGAGCCTCATCTATCTGTCTTTTAAACACCTTCAGTGATGGGGACTCCACAACCTCACTGGGCAGTCTGCTCCATTGCTTCAAAACCCTTTCCCTGAAGAATTTTTTCCTAATATCCAATCTAAACCTCCCCGTGTGCAACTTGAGGCCATTTCCTCTTGTCCTATCACTTGCTACTTGGGAGAAGAGACCAACACCCACCATGATAAAACCTCCTTTCAGGTAGTTGTAGACAGCGACAAGGTCTCCCCTCAGCCTCCTGTTCTCAAGGCTGAACAGCCCCAGCTCCCTCAACCGCTCCTCGTAAGACTGGTGCTCCAGACCCTTCACCAGCCTTGTCACCCTCCTCTGAACTCTCTCCAGCACCTCAATGTCTTCCTTGCCATGAGGGGCCTAAAACTGACCCCAGGATTCAAGGTGCAGCCTCACCAGTGCCCAGTACAAAGGGATGATCACTTCTCTAGTCCTGCTAAAGCTCTGATTGAATCAAGGCTTGAACACCTTGGTGTGACCCAGTTGGTGACAGGTTGGACTGCAGACTCCTGAGGGCCCTTCAACCTCAGTTCTCTCATGATCCCATTGTGATGTTGGGCTCTGTTTCAGACTGGAGCAGAGCAGACGATGATGGGGCAGGATCCACCTGTGCTGTAGGTGACCATCTAAACCAACATCTCAGCCAGGGAACCAGCCAACACCTCAGTGTGACTCGCTCTGGGCAAAGTGTGAGGAGTCCTGGGCAGGGAAGGTTCAGAGGGCATGGGGCGCTGTGCAAGACACAACATGATCTTGGCTTCATGCCTGCAGGCCCATCAGATGTCAGTTAATGTCAATGAAAATCAAAATAAGAGGAACTGAAGACAAAGATCCAAAGCAAAGGATGGTGTCAACATACTTTTTTTCTTTCTTTGGTGTCGTATCTTTTCTTTGAAAAGGAAAGAGTTTTCCAGAACTGGGCAGGGATTTAGGACACAAATGTCTTCAGCTCCAGGGACACAAACACCTGGTGCCAGTGTAGATGCCCCGGGAACCCCTGCCCAGGCTCCACCTGCACTGCAAGGTGCTCTGGTCTCCCCAGGTCCTGTGTGATAGATGCCAATGCCAGGCCAGCACCTCAGGTACACTGGGCCCCTAAAACGGCACTGGCTGTTTATGGTGAGACAGCTGATGACTGATGTACTAAGGGTAGGAGAAGAAATATTGGTCTTTCCCTGTATTTCTATTACCAACACTCTATTATTTCATCTCCCTCGTCATTCAGGAGTTCCCACCTCTCCTGATTAAATGTCCCTGTCCAAGGACAACTTTCCAGCACTGTCTGGACGTTTGCCCTTCCCAGTGCTCTCAGGTTTCTCCTCCACTTGCTCTTTGGTCATTCAGTGGCCTCTCAACTGTCTGGTTTCTGCTTTGAGCTTCAGGGAGTTACAAACTTGCCCCATTCTTCAGAGCTCTAATTAACGTGGCAGTCAACACGTTCATTGTGTTTATTTCTATCCTCTCCTAGTCTCTCTGTCTAAACCAGTTCTTGTGTGGGTGTCCCTTGTGGATGCTGGACCTCATCAGATCCAGCTTACACACACAGCTGAGGAAAGTGTTTTGCTGTTTATTGAACTGTGGAGTATTTGCACAGGAGAGCAGGTGGAGCTGGTGCACAGGAGCTGCAGCATCTCCTGCAGAGCTCAGTGGAGAAGTCTGATGTAGGAAAAGTGATGCAATCTCTGGTGGCCAATGAGGGAACCGGCAGACTGGGGGTGGGGGTGAGGAGCCAGGTTGTCCATACAGTGTCCAGCCTCAAGGGACTGTTCTCCTGCCTGTCCAGATGTCTTCAGGAGACCCTCGGGATCAGTGTCCAGTGTAGAATGCTGCTGTCACTTCTTCTATACACTGGAAAATGACAGAAAATACCCTGGAAAGAAAAACCCTCCTTTATGAAATCTTCTTTGAAATCTTCATCACTAAGTGTCCCATTGAAACCTCTCCAGTTAGTTCTACAAGTCTGGAAGATCTGAAGGAAATTAGGGAAAGAAATATCGCTCATTAGGGCTTTCTGTGTTTTAATGAGCCCCGTGGCGTATTTGGTGCTGAGTCCATGAACCTCAGATACCAAGCACAGACTGAAGAATCTGCTCAAGAAGTCCAAGCCAGAAGCAAACTCCAAAGTACCTTGAAGCATTAATGGGCCCCACTGAGGGCTGTTACTGACAAAGCCTCCCCAGGGACTCGTTAGAGCAGATAATTGGAGGCTGTGATTGCATCAGGCAAAGGCAAAGTGCAGCAGCTCTGATGCTGAGAAAGCCCTTGGTTTGTCTGATGAAGGACAATGGCCAAGCCTTGAGCCCCTGCCCCTGGGAAGGGAGATCCTGTCCCTCACATGTGGCTCAGGGCTCTTCCTGGGGCTGTGGGGAGTGCGATGCCCAGTGCAGGACAATGGTGTGACACTCCCTGGGGGTGCAAGGAGGCAATGGGTGCCATGGCCATGACAACCATGTGTCTCCTCTTAGACCTCACTGGCAGGGACATCAGCCATAGCCAAGGGGACAAAGACCTTGGCTCTTTCAGGGACATCCAGCCTTGCCAGCGCCCTTGGCCATCTCCACCACAGTCCATCCTGCACTGTCCCAGGCCTGTGTCTGTTTCCCCACAGGCTGTAGACACCCCATGCACTTCCCCACCTTGTTCTCAGCCCAGTGTGTCCCCACCTGTGCTGCTGTCTCTCCATCCTCACCAGCTGTTCCTGGAAACACAAAGCCATGGCTGATCCGGAGTCCCTCTGAATGACCACAGCACTGCGCTCAGAATGACATTTCTTGATCCTGAGCTCCACTCTGGACCTCCAGAGCTGCAGTTTCTGATGATTTTCCTTTCTCATGCTGTTTCCCTCCTCCCATCATCTTGGAAAGTGATTTTCAAGATTTCTGAAGCTACTACTGCCCTTTCTTGTCATGGTTTTACCACAGCCACCAACTAAGACCTTGAGACCTGCTCACATCCTGCTCCCAGTCCCCAGGTGGGATAAGGGAGAGAAATGAAAGGGAAGGGAGAAACTTGTGGGTTTATAAAAAAAATAATAAGACAATAGAAATAATAAAAGAAACATGCTACTACTAATAATATACTTATACTATTTCTATTTACATAAAGTAAAATATATGATACTCAGTGCAATCCCCCACGTAACTCCAGTTGTGCTGAACAGGCAGCCCAAAAGAAGAGAGCACCCTGGTCCTGAACAGCTGATCCCAGCAAGAGAAAATACAAGTGCAAAAGGCAGAGAGGCCCAAGGGCCAACTGAAAAACAGCAAAATTTCATAAAACTGAACAAACACTGAACTCCCAATGGAACGGAACTGCCGAACAGAACTAACAGAGGATCCAGAAAACGCAAACGAACTGGCTGGAAAAGGCGTCTCCAGCTTTATATCGAACATGACACTCATGGTAGAGAAGAGCTTGTTGATTGACCTGGATGACTCCACCCTTCCCCCTGGGCAGCCTGTTCCAGTGTCGCACAACCCACAATCAAACCTGTGCTCCGGACCCTTCCCCAGCTCCGTTCCCTTCTCTGAACTCACTCCAGTGCCTCAATTGTGATGGGTCCAAAACTGACCCCAGGATTTGAGGTGCAGCCTCAGCACAACCACGGCCCTGGTCCTGCTGGACACTCTATTCCTGATAAAAGTCAGGATGCTGGTGGCAATTTTGGCCACGTGGGCACACACTGGCTCATGTTCAGCTGCTGTCACCAACACCCCCAGGTCTCTTTCCAGTGGGCAGCTTCCCAGCCGCTCTTCCCCAAGCCTGTAGCGCTCATGGGGTTGTTATGACTCAAGTGCAGGACCCGGCACTTGGCCTTGTTGAACCTCAGACAATTGGCCTTAGCCCAGGGTTGTCAAACTCATTTTCAACAGGGGCCACATCAGCCCAGACATGTGGCTGCAGGTCATGACCATGGCCAACAGACCATGGTTGGAAGTCACCACCATGGCCACCAACCACCCATGGCCATGAGATGCCACCATGACCACCAGCACCAGATGTGCAGGTCATCACCATGGCCACCAGGTCATGGTTACGAGTCACCACCATGGCCACCAACCACCCACAGCCATGAGATGCCACCATGGCCACCAATCCATGGTTGGAAGTCACCACCATGGCCACCAACCACCCATGGCCATGAGATGCCACCATGACCACCAGCACCAGATGTGCAGGTCATCACCATGGCCACCAGGTCATGGTTACGAGTCACCACCATGGCCACCCACCATCCACGGCCATGAGATGCCACCATGGGCACCAACCACCCATGGCCATGAGATGCCACCATGGCCACCAGCCATGTGTTTTCAGGTTGTCACCATGGCCACCAACCACCCACAGCCATGAGATGCCACCATGGCCACCAGCCATGTGCTTGCAGGTGAGCACCATGACCACCAGCCATGTGCTTTCAGGTTGTCACCATGGCCACCAGTCACCCATGGCCATGAGATGCCACCATGGCCACCAACCACCCACGGCCATGAGATGCCACCATGGCCACCAGCCATGTGCTTGCAGGTCACCACCATGGCCACCAGCCACCAGTGGTCATGAGTTGCCAGCAATGCTCATGAGTTGCCACCATGGCCACCAGCACCAGACGTGTGGTTGCAGGTCATGACCATGGCCACCAGAACTGCTCAAGTAGGAGTAGTAACATTTATATAGTCCTAAAATTACATTTGGTCCTTTGAAGGCAACCGTGAGGCTGATGTGGCCCCCAGTGAAATGAGTTTGATAGCCCTGCTTTAGCCCATCGATCCAGCTGGTCCAGATCCCTCTGTATGGCCATCCCACCCTCCAGCACATCAACACTCCCACCCAACTTGGTGTCATCTGCAAACTAAGTGTGCACTCGATCCCCTCATCCAGATCATTGATAAAGAGACTAAACAGAACTGGTCCCAATACTGAACCCTGGGGACACCACTCGTGACCGGCCACCAACTGGATCTGACTCCTTTCACTACAACTCTTCAGGCCCAGCCCTCCAGCCAGTTCTTTACCCAGCAGGAGTACACCTGGGCAAGCCATGAGCAGACAATATTTTTGTTTTATTATTTTGTTTCATTTTATTTATGAATAAATTTGGTATTTAAAATGTGTATATACCTCTATATATATGTATATTTGTATACATTTTATATAGATATGTATAAAACCAGAGAAATTAAATATACATAACCATTATAATGTACATATAAAATGGATAACACCTTCTCCAATAAGACATAATGGAATGAAGAAGTAGATTTTAATGAGAGTAGAAAGAAAAGTACAAGGATGGGTCCACATTCCCCACTTCATCAGAAGCAGAAGCACCCACAGATGTGTGGGGTGGAGGAACTTCCAGAAGGTGGGGAGGACACAGGCAAGTTGGATCATGCCCAAGGGCCAAGATCCCCCAAGGGGGCCACCAATGGACCCTCAGCGCAAATCCTTTAACATACAAAGAAAAGCCCAGTCCTGTGAGCTGGACTGGAAGTTCAGCAGGACGGGCCTTGCAGGATCACCGGGTCAGACTCCGAGCTCCGTGCTGTGAGACACAGGGAAACTGTCAGTGAACATGGGAAACCAGGAGAAAATGCCAGCTTCAGAAAAACATGTGCATGGGGACAGTATGGAAAAGACCCAAAGGGGATCTCAAAATAGACCACGTGAAGCAGAGGAACTCGCCAATGAACCCTGAACCACGAATTGGATGTTGAGGTGCCAAACAGAGGCACCCCCCTGGTTGTGGGGGTCTCCCAGCCGCCTGTAAGGCCAATAGGGGGTGCAGGCTGGTGATAAACAGGTTTCGTTGTGTGACAACCTTGAAGCACTCCCCCCATCCTTAGCAGAACAAAGACCTTGTTATGCCTTAAACGTCTGGGTTTTGTTGCTTTGGGAGGAAGAGATAGATGACACCTCATCTTTCCCCAAGTTTTATGGCCATGGAGGCAGAAGATAAGGACAATTAACAGTGTTGCTGTGAAAGGCCTCATGGCCTAATGGGGATGATAGAGATGAACCATCTGTCCGACAACCAGCTACCAGAAGAAACCACGAACCATCCATAGAGACCCATGGAGACCATAGAGACCCATGGAGAACCACGGAGACCATAGAGGCCCATAGGGACCGTAGAGAGACCATAGAGACTCATACAGACCCATAGAGACCATAGAGACCCATAGGGACCCATAGAGACCCATGGAGACCATAGAGACCCATAGGGACTCATAGAGACCACAGAGACCATAGAGACCCATAGACACCCATAGACACCCATAGAGACCATAGAGACCCATAGACACTCATAGAGACCCCTAGAGACTCATAGAGACCATAGAGACCCATGGAGACCATAGAGACCCATAGAGACCATAGAGACCCATAGGGACCCATAGAGACCCATTGAGACCCATAGATACCCAGAGACACCCATAGAGACACATAGAGACCATAGAGATATTCCACACCATATGATGTCAGGGTCAGCAATAAAACTGAGGAGGCAGGTGGGTTCTTCAGAACATCCTTTGCTCAGAGACAGGCTGGGCATATGTATCTCTTGCTGTGAGTAACTATTTCTCCACTTATTAAATTGTCTTTATCTTGACCCATGAGGTTTTCTTTCTTGCTTCTGCCCTTCCAGTTCCTGCCCAATCCCACTGGTGGGGTGTGAGCAAGTGACTGGGTGGGTGCTGCCAGATGGGGTCACCCCAACATGTGCACAGAGCAAATAGGTTGTGCTGGTGAGGTCCCTGGGGTCTCAGTAGAGTCTTGTACCTGGGCAGAAACAACCCCAGGTTCCAGTATAAGTTGGGGAATGAGCTGTTAGAGAGCAGCGTAGGGGAAAGGGAGCTGGGGGTCCTGGGGACAGCAGGGTGACCATGAGCCAGCACTGGGCCCTTGTGGCCAGGAAGCCAATGGGACCTGGGGTGGGTCAGAAGGGGGGGATCAGTAGGTCAGAGAGGTTCTCCTGCCCCTCTACTCTGCCCTTGAATAAAGGGTTTAGTTCAGTTACTATCAGGATATACTTGGGGATCATATACATATATATAATATATACAGCCACAGCACTCTGAGAATGGCTGATCTGGGAAGCTAAGCAGGGTCAGGCCCAGTTAGTATTTGGATGGGAGACCTTGTGGCCAGGAAGCCAATGGTACCTGGGGGGGATTAGAAGGGGATGGTCAGTAGGTCAGAGAGGTTCACCTGTCCCTCTACTCTGCCCTTGAAAAAAGGGTTTAGTTCGGATACTACCAGAATATACTTGAGGAACATACATATATATATATATATATATATTAAAAATATATGCAGCCACATCACCCTGAGAACATCCCATCTCATCTGATCTGGGAAGCTAAGCAGGGTCAGGCCCGGTCAGTGCTCGGATGGGAGACCATATATATACACAGCCATAGCACCCTGAGCACACCCCATCTCGTCTGATCTGGGAAGCTAAGCAGGGTCAGGCCCAGTCAGTGCTTGGATGGGAGACCATCAAGACCAATGGTACCTGGGGTGGATTAAAAGGGGGGTGGTCAGTAGGTCAGAGAGGTCAGGGGGTGTGAGGTCACTGTCAGTGTAACCAATGAGCACACAGCAGTGGCAGTAGAGGGTGTGAGGTCAGTGTCAGTGTAACCAATGAGCACACAGCAGTGGCAGTAGAGGGTGTGAGGCCACTGTCAGTATAACCAATGAGCACACAGCAGTGGCAGTAGAGGGTGTGCGGTCACTGTCAGTATAACCAATGAGCACACAGCAGTGGCAGTAGAGGGTGTGAGGCCACTGTCAGTATAACCAATGAGCACACAGCAGTGGCAGTAGAGGGTGTGCGGTCACTGTCAGTATAACCAATGAGCACACAGCAGTGGCAGTAGAGGGTGTGAGGTCACTGTCAGTGTAACCAATGAGCACACAGCAGTGGCAGTAGGAGCAGCAGTGCTCATGTCACTGGTGACACCCCGTGGCCATGGAGCTCGGTGCTGACCGTCCATGTGCTGTCACGGGGTCCCCAGCAGGCACAGGAGCTGCCCGGCCCCGTGCCTGTGAGGCCGAAGGAGCAGCCCCTGCAGCCCTGGCTGCAGCCGTCGGGCTGGGGGTGTCTCGGGGGCACCGCAGGGATGTGCCCGGGCACGGCGCCAGGAGGAAACCACAGACTTCCTGCCTGGGCGCCGGGGTGGGGGGAAGCGCGGGGGCTGTGGTTTGTGCACCTGCAGGCTGCAGCTCTGATCCACCCGTGGGGAATAACGGCCCCTCGGTGACTCGCTGACAGTCAGGGACACGTCTGAGCCTCTGGGCTGCACGTCTGCTGCCAGGACAGGGACGTGTCCCCGCTCCAGCTCCTGTGAGGGACCTTCCGCAGGCTCTCCAGGGAGCGGTGGGTGAGCCAGCGCTCCGGGGATGGGGCTCTGCCCTGGGCTAAGGCCCTTTCCCAGCTGCTGCTCCCCGCACAGCGGGCTCTGTCACAGGGGCTGTTTCTTCCCTTCCTGACACAGCCCCGGTGCAGTCCCAGCCCCCTGGGTCTTACGGCACCGGGGTGACTGGACACTCTCACCTCGGGCTCTTGGATGTGCTTGTCGCAGCACATGCTCAGTGCTCCTGGTCCACACTCAGAGCTCAAGGGGTGAAAAACTGTTTCCCGCACTACAGCCAGCCCTGTCCTGTGATGTTCTACCATTGCAGTGATGTGACACCTGCAGCAGAGCCGTCCCTCATATATGGTCATGAACGGCGCTGGAGAAGTTCATTGGAGGACTGGGCCGTGTCGGAGGGGAGATAGCTCCCGATAATGTCTAAAAAGGTGCTGCTGCTTCGATTGGCTCCTCCTGTAACTGGGGGCATCTGCAGAGATATATTGCCCTCCCGTCATCATTGGTCCCACGAGTCCCTGGAGCTGTGGCAGGGAGTGCGGCACAGAGGGCTGTGCCATCAGGGCAGGAGGCTCAGGATGGGCACAGAGGGACTCGTGTCCCCTCAGACGCTGTGGCTGCTCCTCTGGGTACAGCTGTGCAGGGGTAAGTGCTGACTCATTGTCCCACCGCCCAGGGCCAGTGGGTACCAGTGTGGTCATGGGGATCTGTCTGGGAATGGGGTTCCTTTGCAGGTGCTGCTGACACAGGGGGCAGAAGGTGCTCAGTTCCATGGAGCCTGTGCCTTTCCCTGTGCCCATCTGGGTGGGAGACAGTATCTCCTTTTCCGGGGCTCCAGTGTTCTGTGCCTGGCTGGATTCACAGCCCCCCGTCCTGGGGTACCGTTGGGGACCCCTTGTTCCCAGCACTCTGCCTCTGGACCAGTGGTGGCCTCACTGGCGATGGCAGCACCCAGAGATCCCCAGGGCACTGCCAACCTCTGGGGTGCCCCAGAGGGTGTGTGTGCTGCTCACTGCCCCTTGTTCCAGGGGAGCTCTGACCCCACGAGGGCAGTTTGTGCCCCCAGAGAGAGAGGACGGGGACATCTGCAGTAGAGACAGGTCCTTCTGGGGGGCCTGGCCCAGGGCTGATGCCAGGGGAGAGGAGGGGATGTGGGATCCTCTGGATCATCTCAGTGGGAACAGGGAACGCCCTGGGGATGGGGTTGGTTTGGATGGTGCTTGGACAGGAGTTTTACAGGGGAAGCTGCAGCCCTGGGTACACAGGGCTGTTCAGGGGGTGCTGGGCTGGGGGAAGTGGGTGCCCAGTGCAGAGCTGGGCAGTGTGTGGGTAGGCATGGGTGGGGGGCAGGTGGCCGTTGTGGTGGGAAGAGGTGCCCTGTGTGGTGGGATGGAGAGCCTGCAGGGGAGGGGGTTCCCACCCTGACACCCACAGTGCTGGGGCTTGGCACTGATCTGACTGGTCCCGTGTCGGTGTTTGAAGGTGCTGCGGAGGTGAGGCTGGCGGATGGCGACAGGCGCTGTGCTGGGAGAGTGGAGGTGAAACACCGGGAACGGTGGGGGACCGTGTGTGATGACTACTGGGGTATGAACGATGCAGCAGTGGTTTGTAAGCAGCTGGGCTGTGGGTCTGCTGTTGGAGCTCACCAGTACGGACACTTTGGGGCAGGATCTGGCCCCATTTGGATGGATTATGTCAGCTGCAAAGGCACCGAATCTGCCCTGTCTGACTGTAAACACAGAGGATGGGGTAAACATAACTGTGTTCATGCTGATGATGCTGGAGTGACGTGTTCAGGTAAGGGGTCATCCATTTCTCACCTTTAGTGGATGGGATTGGGGAACAGACCCGGCTGTGCCATAGGGAGCAACAAAAATGCTGGATCTTGGCCCAGTGATGCTGGACATGCTGCTGAGCTGGGACTGTCATCGCTGGTGTAACTGGTCCCTAGGGAAAGCTGTGACAGCCCTGAGGGGACAGGACCCCGTGCAGGCAGCGCTGACCAGCTGCACAACCCCTCCTGCCTGCCCACAGCTCCCCACACTGACCCATGAAACAGGCTCTTTGCCAGCACTTACTGACTCTCGTCTGTGCTGCTGTCACCCTCTGAGGCAGCTGAGGCCAGGGGGTCATGCGGGTCTCCTGTCCCCAGCCTGGCCATTGTCTTGGGACCTGTGCACTCCTGGGCAGAGCACGGTGTCCCTGGATGAGAACATCCCCCTGGAGCAGGCAGGGCAGGGCTCTGGAAAGTGCAAATCATGATAACAGCTGCTCCAATTCTGTGCTCTGGGACATCTGCCATCTAAAAGGAACCTCCCAACAGCCCAGGAACACCCTGGGATCAGAGTGAGCCTCTGGTGGCACCAGGTGATGATGGTCCTGCCTGGCCCAAGCTCTGCAGGGGCTGAGCAGCTGCAGCTTCCTCACCATCTGGGCCAGTTCTCCTGGAACCCAACGGCCCACACGGCTGCGGTGCTGGGGGAGCACAGAGGACCTTGTGTGGGACCCTTTGTCTGAGCACACCTGTGGCTGTGAGTGTGTGGCAGACACACACCTCGAGTGCTCTGGTGCTGTAGAGAAGGGGAGGAGGGTCTTGGATGTGTTTGTGTCACCAGTACTTCCTAACAGCTTCCCCAGGGATGTGCAATGGCAGTTTGGCCATGGCTTGCTTGGGGTGATGTGGGATGTGGACATCTAACTGTCAGAGATTTCTGGGGAGCTCCCAGGTGTGGTGTTGGGTTTGTATGTTTGGTTGCTTTTTGTTTCTTTGTTTGGTTAGTTTTGAATGCTTATTTTCTTTTGGTTTGTTTTTCCCACATCCAGGATTTGTCCGTCTGGTGGACGGGAAGAGCCGCTGCTCAGGACGTGTGGAGATCCGTGATGGGGACCAGTGGAAAACTGTTTGTGGTTCCCGCTTTGGCCCCAAGGCTGCTGAGCTGGTCTGCAGGGAGCTGCAGTGTGGCGTGGCCCTGCCTGTGTCTGGAGGAGGTCACTTTGGAGAAGGGGCTGGTCCCATGTGGGATGGAGAGCTGCAGTGTGTGGGGAATGAGTCCCTCCTGTCCTCCTGCCCCACGGGGTCCTCCAGGGACCAGGCCTGCCCCCAGATGAACAGCGCTGCTGTCAGCTGCACAGGTAAGGACTCGGGGTGGCATGTCGAACATTGGGATAAAACCCACTCTGAGGAGGGGACAGTTTGGGATTGTGGAGACAGGGAACTGTGGCATCTGTTCCCACAGGCTGGCAGAGACCTGACCCTCCTGGGGATCACAGACAAGGGCAGGGCTGGGCTGATGCCCAAGGACAAAGAGGGGCCATGGGCTGGGAAGGCTCCCTGGGATCAACATGTTGCTCCACAGGGGACACACAAAGGCCTGAGATGATGAGCTGGGAGGTGCCCAGGGCAGACTGTGGCCCAGCTGAGCTGGGAGCCCTGGGAGAAGCCTCAGCGTGTGCCTGGGGATCCCTGGGGACAGGTGTCTTCCCAGAACTCTGGCTGGGGAGGAGCGGGTGCTCTAGTTGGGTCTGGGCCAGGGTCAGGTTGGAGGGTCTGCAAGGGTAGAAGGAAGTGCTGAAAGCTCTGGGACCATAAATGACCCAGCAGAGCTGCAGCTGGACACCACAGGCTTGCACCGTCCATGTGGATAGAAAGGACCTCTGCACCACATTGGGGACAGCCTGGAAGGGAGGGGTTCCCACCCTGACACCCACAGTGCTGGGGCTTGGCACTGATCTGACTGGTCCTGTGTCAGTGTTTGAAGGTGCTGCGGAGGTGAGGCTGGCGGATGGCGGCAGGCGCTGTGCCGGGAGAGTGGAGGTGAAACACCAGGGACAGTGGGGGACCGTGTGTGGTGACTACTGGAGCATGAACGATGCAGCAGTGGTTTGTAAGCAGCTGGGCTGTGGGTCTGCTGTTGGAGCTCACCAGTACGGACACTTTGGGGCAGGATCTGGCCCCATTTGGATAGATAATGTCGGCTGTGATGGAACCGAATCAGCCCTGTCTGACTGCAAACATGCAGGATGGGGTGAACATAACTGTGTTCATGCTGATGATGCTGGAGTGACGTGTTCAGGTAAGGAGTCATCCATTTCTCACCTTTAGTGGATGGGATTGGGGAACAGACCTGGCTGTGCCATAGGGAGCAACAAAAATGCTTGATCTGGGCCCAGTGATGCTGGACATGCTGCTGAGCTGGGACTGTCATCGCTGGTGTAACTGGTCCCTGCGGAAAGCTGTGACATCGCTGAGGGGACAGGACCCCGTGCAGGCAGCGCTGACCAGCTGCACAACCCCTCCTGCCTGCCCACAGCTCCCCACACTGACCCATGAAACAGGCTCTTTGCCAGCACTTACTGACTCTCGTCTGTGCTGCTGTCACCCTCTGAGGCAGCTGAGGCCAGGGGGACATGCGGGTCTCCTGTCCCCAGCCTGGCCATTGGCCTGGGACCTGTGCACCCCTGGGCAGAGCACGGTGTCCCTGGATGAGAACATCCCCCTGGAGCAGGCAGGGCAGGGCTCTGGAAAGTGCAAATCATGATAACAGCTGCTCCAATTCTGTGCTCTGGGACATCTGCCATCTAAAAGGAACCTCCCAACAGCCCAGGAACACCCTGGGATCAGAGTGAGCCTCTGGTGGCACCAGGTGATGATGGTCCTGCCTGGCCCGAGCTCTGCAGGGGCTGAGCAGCTGCAGCGTCCTCACCATCTGAGCCAGTTCTCCTGGACCCCAACTACTCACACGGCTGCGGTGCTGGGGGAGCACAGGGGACCTTGTGTGGGACCCTTTGTCTGAGCACACCTGTGGCTGTGAGTGTGTGGCAGACACACACCTCGAGTGCTCTGGTGCTGTAGACAAGGGGAGGAGGGTCTTGGATGTGCTTATGGCACCAAGACTCACCCAACAGCTTCTGCTGGGATGTGCAATGTGCAGTTTGGCCATGGTTTGCTTGGGGGTGATGTGGGATGTGGGCAAGTAACTGCCAGAGGGCTCTGGGAACTCCCAGGTTCTTTGGTGTTTTTTTCCAGAATTTGTCCGTCTGGTGGACGGGAAGAGCCGCTGCTCAGGACGTGTGGAGATCCGTGATGGGGACCAGTGGAAAACTGTTTGTGGTTCCCGCTTTGGCCCCAAGGCTGCTGAGGTGGTCTGCAGGGAGCTGCAGTGCGGCGTGGCCCTGCCTGTGTCTGGAGGAGGTCACTTTGGAGAAGGGGCTGGTCCCGTGTGGGATGGAGAGCTGCAGTGTGTGGGGAATGAGTCCCTCCTGTCCTCCTGCCCCACGGGGTCCTCCAGGGACCAGGCCTGCCCCCAGATGAACAGCGCTGCTGTCAGCTGCACAGGTAAGGACTCAGGGTGGCGTGTTGAACACTGGGATGAAACCCACACTGAGGAGGGGACAGTTTGGGATTGTGGAGACAGGGAACTGGGGCATCTGTTCCCATGGGCTGGCAGAGACCTGACCCTCCTGGGGATCACAGACAAGGGCAGGGCTGGGCTGATGCCCAAGGACAAAGAGGGGCCATGGGCTGGGAAGGCTCCCTGGGATCAACATGTTGCTCCACAGGGGACACACAAAGGCCTGAGATGATGAGCTGGGAGGTGCCCAGGGCAGACTGTGGTCCGGGGGAGCTGGGGGCTGTGGGAGAAGCAGCCGCGTGTGCCTGGGGATCCCTGGGGACAGGTGTCTTCCCAGAACTCTGGCTGGGGAGGAGTGGGTGCTCTAGGCGGGCCTGGGCCAGGGGCAGGTTGGAGGGTCTGCAAGGGTAGAAGGAAGTGCTGAAAGCTCTGGGACCATAAATGACCCAGCAGAGCTGCAGCTGGACACCACAGGCTTGCACCGTCCATGTGGATAGAAAGGACCTCTGCACCACATTGGGGACAGCCTGGAAGGGAGGGGTTCCCACCCTGACACCCACAGTGCTGGGGCTTGGCGCTGATCTGACTGGTCCCGTGTCAGTGTTTGAAGGTGCTGCGGAGGTGAGGCTGGCGGATGGCGACAGGCGCTGTGCCGGGAGAGTGGAGGTGAAACACCAGGGACAGTGGGGGACCGTGTGTGGTCACCACTGGGACATGGACGATGCAGCAGTGGTTTGTAAGCAGCTGGGCTGTGGGTCTGCTGTTGGAGCTCACCAGTACGGACACTTTGGGGCAGGATCTGGCCCCATTTGGATGGATGATGTTGGCTGCAAAGGCACCGAATCTGCCCTGTCTGACTGCAAACATGCAGGATGGGGTGAACATAACTGTGCTCACATTCTCGACGCTGGAGTGACATGTTCAGGTAAGGAGTCATCCATTTCTCACCTTTAGTGGATGGGATTGGGGAACAGACCCGGCTGTGCCATAGGGAGCAACAAACATGCTGGATCTGGGCCCAGTGATGCTGGACATGCTGCTGAGCTGGGACTGTCATCACTGGTGTAACTGGTCCCTAGGGAAAGCTGTGACAGCCCTGAGGGGACAGGAGCCTGTGCAGGCAGCGCTGACCAGCTGCACAACCCCTCCTGCCTGCCCACAGCTCCCCACACTGACCCATGAAACAGGCTCTTTGCCAGCACTTACTGACTCTCGTCTGTGCTGCTGTCACCCTCTGAGGCAGCTGAGGCCAGGGGGTCATGCGGGTCTCCTGTCCCCAGCCTGGCCATTGTCTTGGGACCTGTGCACTCCTGGGCAGAGCACGGTGTCCCTGGATGAGAACGTGCCCCTGGAGCAGGCAGGGCAGGGCTCTGGAAAGTGCAAATCATGATAACAGCTGCTCCAATTCTGTGCTCTGGGACATCTGCCATCTAAAAGGAACCTCCCAACAGCCCAGGAACACCCTGGGATCAGAGTGAGCCTCTGGTGGCACCAGGTGATGATGGTCCTGCCTGGCCCGAGCTCTGCAGGGGCTGAGCAGCTGCAGCTTCCTCACCATCTGGGCCAGTTCTCCTGGACCCCAACGGCTCACACGGCTGCAGTGCTGGGGTGCGTGCCGGGCGGCACAGAGGACCTTGTGTGGGACCCTTTGTCTGAGCACACCTGTGGCTGTGAGTGTGTGGCAGACACACACCTCGAGTGCTCTGGTGCTGTAGAGAAGGGGCGGGTGAGCCTTGCATGTGTTTGTGGCACCAACACTCCCCCAACAGCTTCTGCTGGGATGTGCGATGTGCGGTTTGTCCAGGGATTCCTTGGAGGTGATGTGGGAAGTGGGCAAGTAAGTGCCAGAGGGCTCCGGGAACTCCCAGGTTGTTTTGGTGTTTTTTTCCAGGATTTGTCCGTCTGGTGGACGGGAAGAGCCGCTGCTCAGGACGTGTGGAGATCCGTCATGGGAACCAGTGGAAAACTGTTTGTGGTTCCCGCTTTGGCCCCAAGGCTGCTGAGGTGGTCTGCAGGGAGCTGCAGTGCGGCGTGGCCCTGCCTGTGTCTGGAGGAGGTCACTTTGGAGAAGGGGCTGGTCCCTTGTGGGATGGAGAGCTGCAGTGTGTGGGGAATGAGTCCCTCCTGTCCTCCTGCCCCACGGGGTCCTCCAGGGACCAGGCCTGCCCCCAGATGAACAGCGCTGCTGTCAGCTGCACACGTGAGGACTCAGGGTGGCGTGCTGAACGCTGGGGCTGTGCCGGGGGTTGGGGACAGAGCAAGGACTGTGCTGGGTGGGTGTAGGGCAGGAGGGATCACGGGACAATCTGCAGCATGAAAACCATGCAGAAGGAGAAGAAAGGCCTCTGTCCCTCTGCCCTTTCCACCAGCTACCAAGGGTACTAAAGCACCAACCCGCCCTCTCTGAATGCTTCTTTGTCTCTGTCTACTCTCCCATGGCTGTCCTAGGAGCCCTGTACCGCTGAGGCCCCAGAGGAAGGCAGGACAATGGAGGAGTTTGCCTGGGTTGATGAGGACTGGGTTAGGGAGCAGTTAGGCAATCTGGACATCCATAAATCCATGGGTCTGGATGGGATGCACCCACGGGTGCTGAGGGAGCTGGCTGAGGTCATTGCTGGACCGCTCTCCATAATCTTTGCTATGTTGTGGCAAATGGGACAGGTGCCTGAGGATTGGAGGAAAGCAAATGTCACTCCAGTCTTCAAAAAGGGCAGGAAGGAGCACCTGGGTAATTATAGACCGGTCAGCCTCACCTCTGTCCCTGGGAAACTGATGGAACAGCTTACCCTTGGTGCCATCTCAAGCCATATCAAGGATAAGAGGGTCATTAGGGGCGGTCAGCATGGCTTCACCAAGGGGAAGTCATGTTTGACCAACCTCATAGCCTTTTATGAGGACATAACGAGGTGGATGGATGATGGCAGAGCGGTGGACGTGATCCACCTTGACTTGAGTGAGGCATTTGACACAGTCTGCACAGCATCCTCACAGCTGAACTGAGGGAGCACGGGCTGCAGTGAGTATGACAGGACACTGGACCAGGTTGCCCAGGGTTGTTCTGGAGTCTGCTACTCTGCAGACATTCAAAACCCACCTGGACACCTTCCTGTGTAACCTCATCCGGGTGTTCCTGCTCCGGCGGGAGGGTTGGACTGGATGAGCTTTGAGGTCCCTTCCAACCCCTGACATTGTGTGATTCTGTGATTCTCTCCTCTGTCCCCAGAGTACACAGGGTTCAGGCTGGTGAACGGCAGCACAGCGTGTGCGGGGAGGGTGGAGGTCCAGGTGCTGGGGAGCTGGGGGACCCTCTGTGCCTCCCGCTGGGATCTCTCGGATTCCCACGTTCTTTGTCGTCAACTCAACTGTGGGTTTGCCGAGTCCATTCCTGGAGGAGAGCATTTTGGGAGAGAGACCGGCCCTGTCTGGAGAGACTCATTCCACTGTGACGGGACTGAAGCCCACCTGGGACAGTGCCCAGTGGTCACCCTGGGGGCCTCCCCGTGCTCCCCCGGGAACAACGCTGCTGTCATTTGCTCAGGTGAGTGCTGGGAAAATGGTCCATTTGCTCTGTTTCCCTTTGTGTGAGACACGGCCACCCAAAGCAGGGGTCCCATGGCAGCATCAGGCTGAATTTCTCCCTGGAGGATCCCTGGGGGGCTTTTCCTGCTCAGACTGACCGCTCTGCTCTGGGAGAGCTGCGGTCTGAACAGACACAGACACCTGTCCCCAGGGCAGCGCCTTAGGCCCTGGTACCACTGCCCGGCCTGGGTTCCATAGGATGAGCCCAGGACAGGCTGGTGGGGCTCTGCTCCATCCCTGTGGCTGCAGACAAACACATCCCATCCCCACAGAGAGCCCTGCAGAGCCTCATCCCACCACCCCGCAGCAGCAGACAGAGCCTGGGCTTTGCCCTCGCTTCTTGTCAGCACAGGGCTCGCTCTCGCCCTGTTTGGTCGGACAACCCCCCTTGCCCTCCTCCCTGGAGGCTGCCGTGCTGCCGGTGCCGCTGATGGCTGCGGCTCCTCTGCTCTCCCCAGGCCCAGCCGACTCTGCGTCCCTGCGGCTGGTGGGCGGCGGGAGCCGGTGTGACGGGCGAGTGGAGATCTTCCAGCGTGGGACGTGGGGCAGAGTGCTGGACGACCAGTGGGACGTGCGGGAGGCCAGCGTGGTGTGCCGGCAGCTGCGGTGTGGAGAGGCAGAAAAAGCCTACAGCCCCCCAAAGCCTGAGCGAGGGACGGGCCCCGTGGGGCTGCGAGGGGTCCGGTGCGCAGGGCACGAGGCCAGCCTGACCCTCTGCAACACCTCCCTGCCCGGGAGTGCCCTGTTGGGAGGGGTTGTGGAGGACGTGGGAGTCATTTGCTGGGGTGAGCGGCGCTGCACGAACCCCCAGATGATGGGGTGGGGGAGCAGCCACCCCCTGACCGCTCCTGGGCTTTCTCCCTGTTAGCAAACAGGACCCAGAACCACAGGTGCAGTTCTATGCGGTGCTTTTATTTCAGCGCTGGGAAACCAGGGGTTCGCCCCCAAAGCTGGTTCCAACAACTGATTCAAACTACACTATATTTATACAAGTTGATCACATACATATTCATTACAATTCTTGACAACCATTAACATATTCCACAGCTATTCTAACACAAACTGTCTATCTAAGTGATGCTAAGTAACATTCGCATGTTTATCAGTTGTTTCTCAGCTACCTGTTTTAAAGAATAGGTCATAAATCTATGTCAATTTTAAGAATAGGGTATGGTTAGGGTATGCTTGAATGCACCTCTGCTTGGATACAGCCCGAAAAACTTCAAAGTAACGTAAAACCTTGGATACAGCGTCCCGGACACCATCCACAAAACCAAACACAGAAAAACCCTGGATACAGTTTACAAAAGTGAGTTCAACTATAACATCCCCACTGCAGGGAGCCGGCGGGTCCGGCTGGTGAACGGGCCGGGGCGCTGCGCAGGGAGAGTGGAGATCTACCACCAGGGCAGCTGGGGGACCGTCTGTGACGATGGCTGGGACCTGTCTGATGCCGCCGTCGTGTGCCACCAGCTGGGCTGCGGAGGGGCGGTGGAGGCGGCCGGCTCCGCTCGCTTCGGGGAAGGCTCCGGGCAGATCTGGCTGGACGGTGTGAACTGCTCCGGGGCCGAAGCTGCTCTCTGGGACTGCGCTGCCGGGCCCTGGGGGCAGCACGACTGTGGGCACAAAGAGGACGCGGGCGTCATGTGCTCAGGTGTGTGCCGGGAGCTGTGCCGGGATGGTTCCCGGGAGGCCGGGACGCAGGGAACGCCGGGCATGGCCAAGGCTGTCTCTGGCTGAGCCCCTGCCTGAGCCCGGCCTACAGACACCCCTGCACGGGTGCCCTCAGTTCAGCGGGGTCCCTGGGGAGCTCAGTGTCCCCCAGGGTGAGTGGGGAGAGCAGGGGCTGTGTCCATCAGGGACTTCTCCCTGCCCTGGGTGCCAGGGGGACTTGCTGGCCCTGCCCTGCCTGGCTGGGGGCCTGGGGAGCGCAGGGGTGTCCTGGCTCCCACAGCCCCACACCAGCCTGTTCTCTTGCTGCCTTTCCTCCCAGAGTTCGTGGCCCTGAGGCTGGAGAACAGCGACGGCTGCTCCGGGCGACTCCAGGTTTTCTACAACGGGACGTGGGGGAGCGTTTGCTCCAACTCGATGACTCCTGACACGGTGTCGCTGGTGTGCAAGGAGCTGGGCTGCGGGGACGGAGGATCCCTGGAAGCAGACCTGCCCTATGGCAGGGTGTCTGGCACTGCCTGGCTGGATTACGTGCAGTGTGAGAAGGGAACCAGCTCCTTCTGGCAGTGTCCATCTGCTCCCTGGGACCCACAGTCGTGCGATGACCTGCGAGATGAGACCCACATCACATGCAATGGTAACTCTGAGCCAGTCGGGCACTGGTGCCACCCCACCTTCTGCTCCCCTCTGGGCATGGCCAAATGCAGAGAAAGAGCTTGGAGGGGATTTCGTTGCCATGTCAGACTCTTGTGCTGCTGGTGGCACAGATGTGACCACAGTTCTCAGTGTCCCACATGTCCAGCAGCAGCTGCCACCCAGCAGTGCCTGGGGGAGGCAGCGACACCTCCAAGTGGTCTCAGCAGAGACCAGAGAGGGTTCAGAGGAGCCTCCCCTCCATGGACACCCTCCTGCTGCTCTGTGACCAAGACAGCACACACAGGCACAAGCAGAGCTCAGCCCCGCTCTCTTCTGCACAATCCCCGAGCCAGCCCCTTCACCACAGTGTTTCCTTCCTCAGGGGGACACCCAGAAATGCCCCCAGAGCCTTTGGCCCCGTGCCCCAACTCCAGCAGCTGCACAGGTAGGGAGCTGCTCCTCCGCGTGCTCCTCTTGCCGGGCTCCTCTGCTGTCTGAGTGCCGTGGGAGCTCCTTGCCCTCTCCAGACAGGGAGAAGATCCGTGCCGTGGGAGGCGAGGACGGGTGCTCGGGCAGAGTGGAGCTCTGGCACCGCGGCTCCTGGGGGACAGTGTGCGATGACTCCTGGGACATGCAGGATGCCCAGGTGGCGTGCAGGCAGCTGGGCTGTGGCCCCGCGGTGTCTGCCCTGCATGAGGCTGCTTTTGGGGTGGGCCAGGGCCCCATCTGGCTGGAGCGGGTGCAGTGCCGGGGGACAGAGTCGTCTCTGCAGGACTGCTGGGCCCGGCTTGGGGATGGACGTGCTTGCCGGCATAAGGAAGACGCTGCCGTGCGCTGCTCGGGTGAGCGGGGGCTGGGACCCCTTGGTCAGGTGTTGGCAGGGAGCTGGGAAAGGCCTTTCACCCGCTTGGTCCTGGCACAGCCCCTGAGCTCCCGAGAGCAGGAACGTTCCTGTGGGGTTCAGCCGCCTGGTGCCAAGCAGGGGGCAGCCTCGGTGGAACTGGGTGTCCTTGGGCCACTGCCCATGGGGCCCTGCAGCTCCAGGACCATCCATCCCCGGGCTGCCTGTGCCACCCTGCCCGCCGCCCAGAGCAGAGGCCCCGGGCCCTGTCCTGGGTCCCTTTCTGGCACTACGGGAGGGGCAATTGGGGTGGGATGTGTCAGGGACACTACAGACACACACCGGGGTGTTGCAGGGGAGGCTCCCTGGTACGTGCACTCCCACCCTCTCAGCCCAGCTCTCCTTTTCCTCTCTGCAGCTGCGCCCAGGACAGCAGCATCCCCACCCCGAGCAGGTAACTCGTCCTCCCCAGGGCTGGGTATCCCAGGGCCAGGCTCTGACCCACAGTGGGGTGCAAGGGGCTCCTTGCTGGGGCGTGAAACTCCCAGGAGGAGGCACTGGGGTGGTTGTGTGGGGGTTGAGGAGGGGGTGAAATTCAGTCAGCAGGGTGGAAGCTTCTCCATCATCCCCCCTGGGGCCCTCCACTCTCTGCTGCCTTGTGTGATGGGGGGTCAGGTCTGGTGCTGCCTCCACCTCTCCCAGGGCTGGTGCTGTTCTTCCATGTTCTTGCCCGTGCAGATCCCACCCGGGGCCGTCCGACTGTCAGTGGGAGAATCTCAGTGCCCGTCATCATCTGCATCATCCTGGGGGCCCTTCTCTGCCTGCTCCTGGCCCTGCTGGCCGGGCAAGTGCTCAGGGCCAGGGCTGGGCGCAGAGGTGGGTCCTTCCACAGAGCTCCCAGTGATGCCTTGGAAGGGCTGGGGGTGCTGCGGGGGGTCAGTAAGGGGCACAAGCAGAGCTGAGGGGAGGAGACCGTGTGCTGCCACCTGTCCCACGCACCCCATTGACTGTCTGGCCATAGGGCACCAGCAGCAAAGGGTGGAGAGAGCCCAGAGGTGGTGGGAGCAAGAGATGGGGCAAGGAGAGACATGGCAGAGCAGGACTGTAGAAGATGTTATCCTGGAGGAGAAGTTACCCTGGGGGAGATGTTATTCTGGAGGAGATGGCCAGGGCTGGCAGTGCTCTGGGTAGTGCTGGAGGGCACTCTGGGGCAAAGGAGAAGACGGGAGGAACACAGGGCAGCAGGGCCCATCTCCATGGAGTCAGGCCCCAGGCTGACCCTCTGCCCAGCCCTGCCTGCCCTTGGTAGGGCGGGGGCCCTGCTATGGACTAGTGGGGCAGACAGGGGTCGGCTCCAGGTGGAGGGGAAGCACGGGAGCTGCTCTGGGGTCAGACAAGGGGGTGACCCAGGGGCCAGAGGCGCTTGAGCGCTGTCTCCAAGGGGCAGATGTGAGGGTGATGCTGCCCCAGATCTTCTCCACAGTGATGTGGCCCTCACTGGGGATGTGGCAGCTGTTCCTGGACAGCACCCTGGGGCTGTGCTGTTGGAGCAGTCCTGGGCTGGGCCAAGGAACAGGGCTGGGGAGCACAGTGGGGTCCCATTGCCCCTCTGCCTGTCCCCATGCCAGCTCTGCCTCTGTCCCCAGGCTCCAGGACAGCCCAGGAGCTCTTCCCCGAGGCCGTGTACGAGGAGATCGGGCACAGCCCAGCGTGGGAGAAGCAGGCGAGGTTTGGTCACTCAGGTGGGTGTGGGCACAGCTGCAGGACCCTTTCCCCTGGCCCCTCCCCAGGGCTGATCCCCTGAAGCCCCCAGCCCGTGGTCCCTGCAGTGCTGGGGTTGTGTGGTCTGTGGGGAGAGCACCCCAGCCCTGGCCCGGGAGAGGAGCTGCCTCCCAACCCGCTTTGCCCATGGCAGCTGGACAGCCCCTCTCTTCCTGCCCCTGCACCCGTTGACGAGTGAGGAGGAGCTGTCCTGGGGCAGCTCTGGGAGCACCTTTGAGACAGGGCTTGTCCCAGGGAGCAGGGTGAATTCCCAGCCCTCCTCCCCATGCAGCCCCAGCTCTGTGGGTCCCCCTCCCCAGCAGCACTGGCCACGAACAAGGTCAGTGGGCTCGCCCCATAACTCTCACTGCACATCTCTGCAGGCTCCTCTTCAGAGCAGTCCCTGACCCAGCTGCAGCCCTACCCTGGGCACCGAGAGGAGGAGGATGGTCTGGGATCAGCACCAGGTAATGAAGCAGGAAGGGGCTGATCTGCCTGCAGAGAAGTGAAGGACAGAGGTGTCACTGGGTGTCACCGTCAGAGACAGGGAGGACCTGGGGGTCTCCTGTGCTGCTGCCAACACCAGCGCCTCCCATCCTCTGCTCTGCAGGATGGATCTTCTCACTGTCACCAGCTCCCCTCTCTTTTCAGGTGTTCCTGTTCTGCCTGGGGGTGACCCAGTGGATGGCTATGATGATGCCAGGGAGGTTTCTGACCCTGGAGAGGACGATGCCCCTGGACAGGGAGCTCGGGAAATGCCCAGGGTGCCAGCGGAGGGAGCAGGACCCAGCGATGCACCCAGAGGTGAGAGGGAATCTCAGCGCTGCTGGTTCCTGGGGTGCCATCCCCACTGCCACCCTGGTTGCTGCTGCACTGAGACCTAAACCTCCTGGGAAGGGGGAACTGCACCAGGAGTTTCCATGGAGGGACTGAAGGGTGGGAGAAGGAGCTGAGTGTGGTGAGGAGCAGGGGGGAATATGATGCATGGACCCCATGGGGTGAGCTGCAATGTCCTGCATTGCTGCTTGCAGGGGGCAGCCTGTGCTCCCAGAGAAGTGCCGGGGTCCCTGGAGCTGAAGGAGACACCGCGTCCCTGTCCCCGGGGAGCATGGGCTATGATGACGCTGAAGAGATCTCTCTGGCACACCTGTGACACACAAAGGCTGTGACAGAGCTGGGTGGCACCGGGAACCGCCTCCCTTTGCCCATGGGCAGCACAAACAGCCCAGAGTTTCCTCTACTTTCCCCTTTTTTCCACTGTGTATCATATTTGTTCTTATTAAAAGTGTCAGTGGACTTCGACTTGGAGCTGGTTTGTGTCTGCCCAGGCGTCAGAAAATCTTCCTAAGTTTGATCAGGGGTAGCAGAGACCAAAAAACACCCCTGGGGTGGTTTCCATCCTGCTTGCCACAGGCAGTTTCTAGTCAAAATGACTCTCTAACGGGTCCCATGATGCTCCCCAGTGCCCATCTCTTCACCCCGAGATTCCCCAGCTGCTCTTTCCCCAGGCCCTGCCTGGGCCAGGCTGGTCCCACAGTGCAGAAGCCATGACAGAGCTGCTGTGCCAGGGTACGTCCTGGCTGTGACCCCACAGATGTGAGCCCTAAGGTCATCACCGTGCCCTTTAAACTCCAGATGGCCCAGAGGGGATCACACCCCAGATCACCTCCCACAACGGTCAGCAGGCAGCTGTGCTCCCCAGTGCCCGGCACAGGGTGCGGAGCCACTTTCTGGGACACACAGGGCTGGGGTTCCCTCTGCTCTGGCTCTGCCAGGGCCCCAGTCTCCATGGGCTGCTCCTGCTGCCTTGGGCCGTCACAGACCCCGAGCACTCTTGTCACAGCCACAGAGCCGTGTTCTTCCTGAGCAGGGCTGTGAGGCCCCCCGGCAGCCCTGGGACCCCGTCCTCCTGCTGCTTGCAGCCCCCGCCCTGCCCTCCTGCTGCCTCGCCGGGGTGTCAGCGCGGGTTTGTGTCGGGGCAGCACTTGTGTGCAGGTTCGGGAGGGATGGGAGCGGGTGGGTGTCACGGTCCGTCGATGATGGACTCCTGATAGTTCTTTTAACTTGATCTCAGAGCGCAAAATTAAGGCAACCAAAAATCCAAGGGGTTATAATTCAATCAAACAGTGTTACTTTATTAATTTGCCCATAAAGCGGCACGCAATAGAGAGAGAGTAAGAAAGAGAAAGGGGAAAGAAACGGGGAAAAGTAAAGGAAAAGATGAGAAATGAGGTTGCATTTATCACCAGTCCAGTTCCAAAGGTGTCCCTCTGGTCTCCAGTCCCATGGAGTCTGGTTGGTTCTGCGCCGTGGTTCGGGATCCTCTGGTGGGAAGATCTTCAATGGTGTCCATTCTGGAGTCACCTTTTATGCTTCTTCACCCCCCCTTGCTCCCATTGTTTTAGGGCAGTCTCGGCTTGATTTCGCAACCCAGGCTCGTACTGCACAGGCTCGAAAGATCCACGCTTTCTTTTGCCAACACTTACATGTCCAGCATTCAGGGGTCTTTCTCTGGTCCACTGGGTGACCTCAGGACCCTTGGTGAGCTCTGGCCATGCTCCTTTTGTTGGCCGTTGTTTGGGGGAGCAGGTGAGGGACACGTGTACCTGAGGCTGCAGGTGAGAACACATCTTCTGGACGGCAGCGATTGTCCCTGGGTCAAAGAGACCCTCATGACAACAGCTTTCAGGAGGGGGGGGCTGGTTTGGCTGGAGCAGCAGCAAAGTCCACACAGCAGCCATTGTAAGCAGGAGCCCCCCCGTATCGGAGAAAACAGTTCAACACAACGCTGCTCCTCGGGCCTCTCTGCAAGTCATTGTCCATCTGTTCTTTCAGTCAGGGCCTCAGTTCTCTCAGTACTTGATGGCGATGGTCAGGCAAATACTGCTCCATCTTCAGACCAACTCTCACAATCCCCCAACCCACTGGAGATCCCTCAACCCATTGGAGATTCCCCCAACCCATTGGAGACCCCAAAACCCAACCATGGGAGATCCCCCAACCCATTGGATATCCCCTCAAACACATTGAGGATCCCCCAATCCATTGGAGATTCCCCCAACCCAACCATGGGAGATCCCTCAACCCATTGGAGATCCCTCAGTCGACTGGAGATCCCCCCCCAAACCCATTGGAGATCCCCCAACCCAACCGTGGGAGATCCCCCAAACCCACTGGAGATCCCCCCCACCCAACCATTGGACATCCCCCAGCCCATTAAAGATCCCAGCAAATCCATTGGAGATCCCCCCAATCCCAACCATGGGAGATCTCCCAACCCACTGGAGACCCCCCCAAACCCATGGGAGAACCCCCCAACCCATTGAAGATACCCCAACCCAACCCATTGGAGATCCCCCCTCAAACCCACTGGAGATCCGCCAAATCACTGGAGATCCCCCAAACCCATTGGAGATCCCCCAACCCAACCATGGGAGATCCCCAACCCATTGGAGATCCCCCCAACTCATTGGAGATCCCCCCAAACCCATTGGAGTTAATCCAATTCACTGGAGATCCCCCTAACCCACTGGAGATCCTCCCAAACCCATTGGAGATCCCTCAAACCCAACAGAGGTCCCCAACCCAACCATGGGAGATGCCCCAACCCATTGGATGTCCCCCCAAACCCATTGGAGATCCCCCATTCCATTAGAGATCCCCCCAATCCCATTGGAGATGCCCCAACCCAACCCACTGGAGATCCCCCAACCCACTGGAGATCCCCCCCAACCCATTGGAGATACCCCAGCCCGCTGGAGATCCCTCAACCTAACCATGGGAGATCCCCCCAAACCCACTGGAGATCCCCAAAACCATTGGAGATCCCCCTAACCCACTGGAGATCCTCCCAAACCCATTGGAGTTCCCCCAATTCACTGGAGATCCCCCTAACCCACTGGAGATCCTCCCAAACTCATTGGAGATCCCCCAAGCCCTTGGAGATCTCCCAACCCATTGGAGATCCCCCAACCCACTGGAGATCCCTAAACCCATTGGAGATCCCCCCCAACCCATTGGATGGATGGGACATTTTAGGTCTTGGTGGCCTAAGGGCCCCAGGGATGGGACATCTTGCCCTGAGTAACACAAGGGATAAAGGGATGAGAAATTTTGGCACTTGATGGCTTAAGGGGGCTGGAGATGGGACAATCTGGCTCCAGGGATGAGATATCCGGGGTCTTGGTGGCCTCACAATGTCCAGAGATGGGACATCCGGGCTCTCGGTGGCCCAAGTGGTCCAGAGATGAGACATCTTCATTTTGGTGGCCCAAGGTGGCTGGATATAGGACATGCTGGTCTTGGTAGCCAAAGGGGTCCAGAGACGGGACATCTTGGTCATGGTGGCCAAAGTATCCACAGAATTGACATGTTGGCCTGGGTGGTCCATGGGTTGGGGAATTTTAGGTCTTGGTGGCCCAAGGGGGCTGGAGATGGGACATCTTGGGTCCAGAGATGGGACGTTCTGGGTCTTGGTGTTCCCAAAGTGTCCAGGGATGGGACATCTTAAGTCTTGGTGGTCTAAGGGGTCCAGGGATAGAATATTTTAGGTATTGGTGGCCCAGAGTTTCCAGAGATGGGAAATCCTACATCTTGTTGGCCCAAAGTGTCCAGGGATGGGACATCTTGGGAGCAGAGATGGGACATCTTGATCTGAGTGGCCCAAAGTTTCCAGGGATAGGACAGTGGAGGTCTGACATGGGCCAACCTGGCTTGCGGTGGCCCTAGGGGTCCAGAGATGAGACATTATAGGTCTTGGTGGCCTAAGGGGTTCAGGGATAGCACATCTTGGCCTGGGTGGTCTAAGGGATCCAAGGGTTGGGACATTTAAGGTCTTGGTGGCCCAAGATGGCTGCAAATGGGACATCTTGGATCCAGAGTTGGGACATTATAAGTCTGGGTGGCCCAAAGTGTCCAGGGATGGGACGTTTTAGGTCTTGGTGGTTTAAGGGGTCCAGAGATGAGACATCCTGGGTCTTGGTGGCCTCACGGGGTCCAGGAATGGGACATCTTGACCTTGGTAGCCCAAGGGGGCTGGAGATGGGACATCTTGGGTGCAGGGATGGGACATCCTGCATCTTGGTGGCCCAAAGTGACCATGGATGGGACATCTTGGGTCTTGGTGGCTTCACACGGTCCAGGGATGGGACACTTTGGCCTGGATGGCCCAAAGTCTCCAGGCATGAGACATCTTTGATGCAAGGATGGGACATCTTAGGACTTGGTGTCCCCAAAGTTTCCAAGGATGGGTCAACCCGGGTCTTGGTGGCTTCATGGGGTCCTTCTGGGCCTGGGTGGCCTAAAGTGTCTAGGGATGGGACATCTTGGATCCAGGGATGGGACATTTTAGGTCTTAGTGGCCCAAGGTGTCCAGAGATAGGATATCTGGGATCTGGCATGGGACATTCTGGCTCTTGGTGGCCCAAGGGGTCCAGGGATGGGACATTTTAGGTCTTGGTGCCCTAATGGGTCCAGGGACAGGAAATTTTACCCTGAGTGGCCCAAGGTGTCCAGGAATGGGAAGTTTTGGCCCTTAGTGGCCTCACAGTTTCCAGGGATGGGACACAGTGGTGGTGAGAGTGGCCACGTCTCCTCTTTCACCAGGACCAGGCCCCGGTGGGGTGACCCCCTCCCTGCCCCGTATTTAAAGGGGTGCCTGTGCGGGGCCCTTTGTGACATCACCAGTGACATCACAATGCCCCACCGTGGCAGTTGCACATCCCCCTGAGATCCAGAGCCTCCAATAGGGCAGTGATGGCTCCTTAGCACCTTTTGTGCCCCGCTGTGCCTGTCCCCATGTACACACCAGGGTGGTACCGAGGTGCTGGCAGCCACATCCTCCCCCACCCTGGGCAGGGTGACTTCACCTCCACCAGCCTGATACAGGGAATTAACAATTAACTGATTAACACTTAAAGAATTAACACGTAAAGACTTAAAGAGCTAACAGAGAGCTAACGCTTAACTCTTAGGAATATGTACAGGTGTTCATTCCTTCAGCAATCTGCAGTTCAGGATCATGGCAGCAGAGGGCTCATGAACATCGAAAATGCTCTTACAAGCCAAGGCTCTGTGCATCATTTTCCTAAAGGCTTCAAGTCGGGTGTGGATGATTAGAGAGATTTCAGGAAGAGCCAAGAGAGCATTTCCATCATAAATAGCAATAAAGCCAAATTTCTTCTGTTTCCTTCCCCTGTCCCTCCTCCACATTTCCAGAAGAGGTGGTATCAGCAATCTCCAATTATGATTGATCTGGAGTATTTCCTCATGTAGACAAAACAATATGTCAGAAAAGTGGGTACCTGACACGCCACTTGAGACAGGAGACAGGCCAGGACCCCTCAAGAGGAGTCACACTCCTCTGGATCAAAGGTGGGTGTCCCTGGGAATCTCAGGTGCCACAGCACAGCGATACTTGTGTTCAGGAGCTGGTCAAGTGACCCATCTCCTGTTCTGTAATGGTGTCTGAGTTTGCTCAGGTCACCCCTGACTTGAGCCCCATCCACTGCTGGGTGTTCTCCAGACTCCTGCCTTCAGGAACAAAGTCCCCGGAGACCTTGCTGGTGAAGATGGAGGCAAAGAAGCCATGAAGAACCTCAGTCCTGTCTGTTTCTACTCCTATGAAGTTCAGCAGCAGGTCTATGTTACCCTGTCTCCTATTTTACTATAAGGAAGCAATGTCAGCTCATCTTGCTGCCCTCAGCCTCCCCTGCAGGTATCAAGTCCAGGGCAGCTTTAGCATCATCCCCACATCCATGGACAAGGTTTCTAAATCCCTCCTTTGCAGCTTCCACTGCTTCCACCTCCTGTGTGCTGCCTTTTGCCCTGCAGCTTCATCCTGACCAACTCTTTCTGGTTTGTAAGTCCCACAGGGCACCTCACCCCACTGACTCCTCAGTCACCCGTGTCAGGAAATGTTGTCAATGGGCTCCAAAACCCTCCTGGATGGCTGGTACCCCACACCAGCCCGTGGTGCACGCTCACCATGAACAAGGCAGCTGCACACGGGGCTGCATGAGGAGGAGCGTGGGGACCCAGACACCTGCAGTTCTCATCCCATTGGGTTCAGCACTGGTGTGACCCACACACACGGGTGTGTGCCAGTGTGCGGCTTCCCAGTTTGGAGCAGCAGGGAGGAACTGGAGAGTGCAGGGCTGTGCCAAGGCAGGTTCAGCACCTTGTGCACATGGTGTGGGGTGCTGAGGGACCTGGGCTGCTTTGGCCCAGCAGCGCTGGGGAGGCTGCAGCAGTGCAGGAGTAGCCTGAGAGTGCTTGAAGAATGATTTCAGAGGTGGTGGAGGTTTCTGCATAGTGGGAAAGAGCATGAGAAAGAAATAATGGCCCAAAGTGCAGCTGGGGAGGTCCAGGCTGGACATGAGCAGAAAGGAATGTGATGGAAGGGCAGTGCTGTGGTGGAGCAGGTCAGCAGAGGGAGTCTGCATCAGCCCAAGGCTTTGTGCTTCAAGGACCAGCTGGGGAGGATGGAGAGATCTCAGCAAAGGAAGGAAGATGCTCAGACAAGAGCAAGGTGGGGCAGCAGGGGGGATGTCTCCAGCCTGCAGGGACAGAGGTGCAGGGGATGCCACAGCACAGGACAGGCTGTCGTGGAGATGATCACGGGATGGAAAGAGGCTGAAAGCCCCACCAGACATGAGCTCCTTCTCCCCTTGGCTGTGGCTGTTGTCTGCACCTCTGATGCCTGTGAGGAGACACCTTGTCCTTGCAGCACAGGGGCCTCATGGCCTCCTTGTCCCCAGCCAGGAACCTGGGAGGTGTGGGACCATAGTCCTGCCCTTGGCCTTGCACAGTGTCACATCACACTGTCCCAGGAAGGGCCCTGGGAAATGTGGGAGGGAAAGGATCTGACTTCCCAAGGCTGGGGTCAGGGCTTGGCCCTTTGGTTAATGAAACACATCCAGGTTTACTGATCATCAGAGAGACCTTTACTTTGCTTTTTCTGACCTGTCATCACCGCCTCCAGTTTTCTGCTCTAACCAGACCCTGGATATTGTTTCTCAGTAGAGTCCCTCAGTGGGACCCATTAACATTACAAGAAACTCTGAAGTTTGCATCTGATTTTCACTTCTTGAGAGGTTTCTTCAACTTCCTCCAGGGTCTGAGGTTCATGGACTCAGCACCAAACCCACCAGAGGGGTCATTAAAGCGCCTTGGGCTGCTCCTGTGCTGCTGAGCTGGGCTGGGCTCCTGGGACACAGGGAGCTCATGGCAGCGGCAGCGCTGCAGAGAGACAGCTCTGCCCAGGAGCAGCTCCTCTGCACACGCAGCAGGGCTGAGGGCTCTGCCTGGGGATCTCAGCAGACGAGCAAGGCAGAGAGAGATTAAAGGTGGTCAGGACTGGGAGGATGACTGAGAGCTCACTGGAGGAGAAACCTTTGCAGCCCTTGCCATGGTAAGTCTCTGGTGCAGGGCAGTGCAGCTGTAGCTCCTGGAGGCATCTCCTGAAACTGGCACAGGCACAGCTTGTGGGATCTGTAAGGACGGGGCTCTTGTCAGGCCATGTTGAACAGCTGTGAAGCCGGGTGAGCACCCAGGGGTGCCCAGGGCTGTCCTGCAGAGCAGGGTCCCTGCACCCCAGGGCTGTGCCGGGCAGGGACTCTGCCGCCTGCCAGGGTCAGCGCTCAGCCTGCCCGGGAGATCCCATGGCAGCAGCTGTGGGGGGAAGGAGCGACCCCCGGCAGGGCAGGCAGGGAGCTTGTGGGGTTGAAGGGGGCTGTGTGGGTCAGGGCTGCTCAGAGCTCCAGATCCCCCACAGACATGGCAGAGGGTCCTTCTGAACAAGGACATCCAGACAGGAACAGCTGCAAGGGAAGGAGTCTGTGCTTTCAGTTTTCCACTCTTGCTTGTCTGGGTGTGCAGTGGGAGATGGGGATTTATTTCTCTCTTTGGAGAAGACACTGAGACCCCAGTTCTCATTAGGACTTGTCTGAGCTGCTCCTGAGCCCCTGCACACACAGAGCTGCCCCTGGGCAGTGCCAGGAGGTGTGAGCAGGACAGAGCTGAGCACACAGCGGGTGGGACGGGGTCTGTGACACTGACAGGGAGCAGACCAGGGACAGACACACAGCTGCAGGCAGCACAGACATGGGCAGGGAGAAGGAGCTCCTACCAGGAATTCTTGAGACAGGATTCAGAAGCCTCCCTGCCCTCCTACACAGTGCAGACACATTTCCCAGTGCAACCCCTGGTCTCCTCTCCTCCCCAGCAGACCCTCTGCCCCAAAGCCATGGGGTCCAGGTCACGAGTCTCCACCGCAGCAGCTGGACTTTCAGGTGAGGGGTTCCTGGAATGTGTTACACAGAAAAGGTGCTACAAGTACTTGCTCTCCAGTGTCATTATGTGAGTGGCAGCAGCACAGCTGGGTCAGGAAAAGGTTCCTGGCACAGGTTCCTGGTTCCTGTGCCTTTCTGTCCTTGCTTTATTTTCTGGTAGCACTGCAGTGTCCTTCCCTGTTTCTCCACCTGTCCCTCGTGCTTTTGCTCTCTGGGGTTGGGGTGCAAGTGTGGGTCACTTTTTGTTCTGACACCAGTTCAGTGGATTTTGCCCCAGACGTGTGTTCATGGAAACCAGATGCCCAAGCTGCATTTTAAACTGTGATGAACTGTTTTTCTCAATTGGTAGAAAGAGAGAATGAGCAGAAACATCCCATCATCAGGGAGGGAGTTTTCCATGAGAAACAGCCTGTTTATTTTCCTCAGAGAAGTCTCCCCTAACTTGTCACTGTCCTTTCCTCCTTGCACAGGTCCTCATGCCCACAGGCAGCCAATGTCCAACAGCAGCTCCATCACCCAGTTCCTCCTCCTGCCGTTCACAGACACACGGGAGCTGCAGCTCTTGCACTTCTGGCTCTTCCTGGGCATCTACCTGGCTGCCCTCCTGGGCAACGGCCTCATCATCACCACCATAGCCTGGGACCAGCACCTGCACACCCCCATGTACTTCTTCCTGCTCAACCTCGCCCTCCTCGACCTGGGCTCCATCTCCACCATTGTCCCCAAGTCCATGGCCAACTCCCTTTGGGACACCAGGACCATCTCATACTCAGGATGTGCTGCACAGATCTTTTCATTTGCCTTCTTGACAGCAGCAGAGTATTCTATGCTCACCATCATGTCCTACGACCGCTACGTTGCCATCTGCAAACCCCTGCACTACGGGACCCTCCTGGGCAGCAGAGCTTGTGTCCACATGGCAGCAGCTGCCTGGGCCACTGGGTTTCTCCATGCTCTGCTGCACACGGCCAATACATTTTCACTGCCCCTGTGCAAGGGCAATGCCCTGGGCCAGTTCTTCTGTGAAGTCCCCCAGATCCTCAAGCTCTCCTGCTCACACTCCTACCTCAGGGAACTTGGGCTTCTTGTGTTTAGTGCCTGTTTAGTTTTCATGTGTTTTGTGTTCATTGTGCTGTCCTATGTGCAGATCTTGAGGGCCGTGCTGAGGATCCCCTCTGAGCAGGGACGGCACAAAGCCTTTTCCACCTGCCTCCCTCACCTGGCCGTGGTCTCCCTGTTTGTCAGCACTGCCATGTTTGCCCACCTGAAGCCCCCCTCCATCTCTTCTCCATCCATGGACCTGGTGGTGTCTGTTCTGTACTCGGTGGTGCCTCCAGCAGTGAACCCCCTCATCTACAGCATGAGGAACCAGGAGCTCAAGGATTCCCTGTGGAAACTGATGGCTGGATTATTTTCTGAAGCAATAAACTGCCCATCATCTTCTGCATAACAGTTACAGTGTAAATTGTTGCAGGCCCAACCTGTCTTCTGTTTTTTTTGTTGCCGCTTGTGGTTTTCTACATGTGATAATATTGTCATCCCCTTTCTAATTCACTGTCTTCTTTCCTTATTGAGGAGCTGTGTAAATGAGGAGCTGTGCTCTATGTGTGTTTCAACAAATTAAAAGTCCCTGCAGCATGGATTTTTTTCCTGAGATCCCTTCACCAAGGGCTGTTTGGGGCTGCAGGGATGGTTCCTGTGTCCATGGGTGAAGGGGAACAGAGTCCATCCTGGCAGCCCTGCCAGGGAGCACCAGCGCTTGTTCTTCCAGAGCTGTTCTGGTTCCACTCCCACACTCTTCTTCTCATCCCTGGTGTTGGTGCAAGGCCTGAGTGCTCTGGCAGCTTGGTCACCGTCCTGCTGTGTGTCAGTCCTGTGGGTGCAGGCAGGGACAGGCAATGGGCACTGCTGTGACAGAGCTGGCCCCAGAACAGCCTTTCCAGATAGAAAGGTGATCTCCTCATGGGCAGGGCCTGAAGGTTTAGGTCTTCTTCCAAACCTTCTCTCAAGAATATACCCAAGAAACTGGCCCACAGATGAAACACCATTGTACATCTGAACAGTGTGTGTGTGCAGGGCTGGCACAGAGCAGTGTCCTCTCACAGCCAAACCTCCTGCCAGAGACCTGCAGGACCAGCAGAGCAGGGGCTGGGCTGTGCCCCTGTGCACTGGACACTCCATAGAAGGAGCCCCAGGGCATCGTCATGGACTGGCCCCTCACAACCACCATTTCCAGCACTGGCCTCTCACCCACAGAGGTTTTTCATCCCTCTGTGGATGGACACTCAATGAATAGTTCAGCAATCCATGTTTGCTTTGTACAGATGAGATGTGAGCACGCACATCATGTATGTGAGGTGACATGAACCTGAGTGAGCACAAACACCATCAACTATTCCTTTCCATTCCATTAAGGTCTGTGGCACAGACGAGGTCCTGAGGTCACTTCATATTGGGAGGAACAACCTATGGGAAATCACCTGAATGCTGCACTGGGTTTTGCTTCCTTGAACTGAGCTCCCTGTGTCCATTCCTCATGACGTGGGACATCTCAGATGAGTGCAGAGCAGGTGACACAGCGCAGGGCTAAGATGTGTCCTGTCCTTTGGAAGTGGCAACAGGAGACCAGAGGGACACTGTGACTCCTGCCTCTGTGTGTAAAAGGGACAGACTCTGTCTCTGAGCATCCCTGTGTGCAGAAGGAGTCCTGAGACCAACTCAGATATGGATGCCTGACAGAACCTGACATTTCTGTGTGTGACTCCATTAACAAACCCCACTGGATCAGTGAGATTCATCTCAGCTGCCTTGAAAAGGATCATTGCAAATGCTCCAGTCTGCTCTGTCACCCTTTCTTGTGATTCCAGATTGTGCTCTCATAAGTGTCAAGGAAACCAGAATGGCTCTGGGGTCCTTAGAAAACTCAGACCTCAAACCCATCTTCAAGAAGAGCAGGAATAGGAATGGGGAGAATAACAGTCTGGCCACCCTACCTCCCTCCCTGGGAAGGGGATGGGACACGTCCTCCTGCAGCCATTTCCAGGAATGTGAAGGACAAGGAAGGGATTGCTGAACCCAAACGGACAGGGGAAAGAAAGGCATGTTGTGTACAGGGTGTTTGCAAGGCTCAGCCATGGTCTCCTTCTGGCCAGAGTGGTGCTGATGGGGCTCGAAAGCGGGTGCTGGGTGGGAAGTTGGCTGAACCATCAAGCCCAAATATCACCAGTGGTACAAAGTCCTGTGTGCAGCCAGTTACTGGTGTCATCCCTCAGTGACCAGCACTTGGACCAATGCTGTTGAACATCTTTATTCTCCCCTTCTATGATGTAACAGGACAGCACTTTAAGTGCCTTGAGGATGATGCAAACCTGGGTGGAGTCCTTGAGCAACCTCAACTAGTTCACTCTGCCCTGAGCAGGAGAGTGAGACAAGATGAGTGAGACAAGGGCTCTCTGCAAACCTGAGTTATTCTGTGATTTGACAGAATTTTTGCCTTGGAGAGGTTTCTGGAGAGAGAATAGGTGGAAGAATAGGAAAAAAAAAAAAAAAAAAAACTAAGGTAGAAGAGATATGGAAGGCGTTAACGGAAGTACAGGAGTTCCAGTGAGGAGTGCTTTTCACTCACAGTGTTAGTAGAAAATATACTTGACAAATTTGAACCAGGTGAGGAAGCGAGATGGGTGTCTACAGCCTGTGGGAAAGAGGGGCAGGTGTAGGAATGTATAGAACATGCTTCAGTCTGGTGAGGTCCTGGGTGCTAAGGAGGGGGATGGGTGTGTGTGGTATTATGAGGTCAGTTGTGTCTCAGACACTCATAATCCAGTCAGAATCCTGTGGCTGTGAAGGGGACAGTGAGGTCAGTTCTGTCTCTGGAGGTGACAGCCCAGCAGCAGGGACATGGCTGGGAAAGAACCTCTGCCAAGGTACCCACAGGCCCTACCCAGGAAGAGCCCTTGGAGATGGGTTGTCATGTCCATCCCACCTGAGAACACAACAGGACAGCAGCAGGAACATGGTCGTGTCTGTCAGAGAAGCTGAAAGGCCAGCAGCACTCATGGGATTTAGGAGATCATGGTGAGGTGACTTCTCTCCAGTCAGGTAAAAGACCACAAGAAGACTAATGGGTTGTGTTCCCTGCATGAAGGGCAGTTTTTGAGGTGGCTGAGCTTTCCTTGATAGTGGGAAAAAGCAGAAGAGGGAAAAAAAATGTCAGAAAGTGCAATTTGGAAGGTGAGGACTGGATATCAGGAGGGAGAAATGTGACTGGAAGGGCAGTGCTGTGGGGCAAGAGGTCACCCAGAGGGAGCTGGATCAGCCCATGGTTTGTGTTCCAAAGAGCAGCCAGTGAGGGTGCAGACACAGCAGTGAAGGTGCAGAAATGCTGGGGTGAGAGCAGGTGGGGAAGCGAGATGGGTGTCTGCAGCCTGCAGGGAAAGAGGGGCAGGGGTAGCACCGTGTAGAACAGCCTGTGGTGGAGATGGCAAAGGGCGCTGGAAGGCTGGAAGGGACCCACAGAACCCAGGTCTCTGTCCCCTTGGCCAGGGCAGTTGTCTCTGCCACTGAGGCCCAGGAGAAGACATGTTGTCCTCATGGCACTGGGGCCTCGGTGCCTCCTTGCAGCCCCATGGGGAAGCTGGAAGTTGTTGTAGCAGTGTTGTCCTTCCCTGGGCCTTGCACACCCACATCCCACGGTCCCAGGAAGAGCCCTGAGTTGTGTGTGAGGGACAGGATCCCCCTTCCCATTGGCTGCAGGTCATGGCTTCTCCTTTCTGCTTTTGAAAGCAAACCAAAAGGTTTCTCAGCATCAGAGCTGAAGAAAAGACTACAAGGAGACCTCATGGTGGCTACAGCTTCCTTGTAAGGGGAGAAGGAAGGGAAGTTATTGATCTTCTCTTACTGGTGACCAATAAGAGAACCCAAGGGAACGGAGGAAATATGTGCTGGGGGGGGGTCTGTTGCACATGAGGAGAAGGTTCTTCACCCAGAGGTGCTGGACACTGAACAGGCTCCCCAGGGAGGTGTCACGACCCCAACCTGACAGTGATCAAGAAGAGACTGGACAACATCCTCAGACACGCGTTGTGACCTGTGGGGTGTCCTGTGCAGGGACAGGAGTTGGATTCCATGATCCTTGTGGGTCCTTCCAACTCAGGACATTCATTGATTCTATGAAATACTAGGTCAAAAGACCATGTTTTCATTGTGCATATGAGTTGTAAACATACACATCATGTGCATGTCCAGTGTGTGCGTGTGGTGAGATGAACCCAAGTGAGCACAAATGCCATCAGCTATTCCTTGGGGTGCCATAAAGGTCAGTGGGACACAGATGGTGTTCAGGGGTCTCTTCCATCCTGTGTTATTGTAGGATTCCATGAATGTTTTCCTTGGAGAGCTCTTTCACGTCACAATAGACAGAGGAAGGAGAATAAAAATCGGAGGCAGAAGCAGAGATATAAAATGCCCCAGAGCAAATACAGCAGCTCCTCTGAGGAACGTTTCTCCACAGAAAACTTTGATAGGAAATCTATTAGATACATTTGATGAAAGCAGCTCAGTTTGATCTGCTCACACACTGGACCACAAGGAGGGTGATGGTGGGTACGATGTCATGTGGTCACTTGTGTCTCAGGAACTCATAGTCCAGTAGGAAGCCAATGGCTGTGGAGGGCACTGTGAGGTCACTTCTGCCTCTGCAGGGGATTGGCCAACAGCAGGAACACGGCTGGGAAAGGACTGTGAGGTCACACACACGAGACGAGCAATCGGGCCCAATCAGCATGGCTTGATGAAAGGCAGGTCCTGCTTGACCACCCTGATCTCCTTCTGTGACAAGGTGACCGGCTGAGCAGATGAGGGAAAGTCTGTTGTGGGGAGTGAATCTGCCACACAGGCTGTGGGTGTTGTGTCCTTAGACTGCAGTAAAGCCTTTGACACCGTATCCCACAGCATCTCCTGGAGAAGCTGCAGATCATGGCCTGGATGGTGTATCCACGATGGGTAAAGAACTGGCTGGAGGGCCGGGCCCAAAGAGTTGTGGTGAATGGAGCCAAATCCAGTTGGTGGCCGGTCACGAGTGGTGTTCCCAGGCGTCAGTATTGGGGTCAGTTCTGTTTAATCTCTTTATCAGCGATCTGGAAAAGGAGATTGAGGGCACTGACAACGCTGGATGTTACCAAGAGAACCCAAGTCTTTGTCCCCACAGCCATGGCAATCATTTCTGCCACCAAGGCCTGTGAGGAGACATGTTGTCCTCAGGCACTGGGGCACCTCATGGCCTCCTTGTACACCCCCAGTAAGGCTGGGAACTGTCACACCATTGTCCTTCACTCACACCACACAGCCCACATCCCCTGGCCCAGGAAGAGCCCTGAGCAATGTGTGAGGGACAGGATCTGCCTTCCCAGGGGCTGGGGGTCAGGCCTTGGCCTCTCTGCTTCATCCAACTAAACCAGGGTTTTCTCAGCACCTCAGCTGCCTGCACATTTTCCTTTGTTTATCTGCCATCATGGCCTCCAATTCTCTGCTCTAACGAGTCCCTGGGGAGGCTTTGCTGGTACTTGCCCTCAGTGGAACTCATTAATACTTCAAGGAACTTAGTACCTTTTTCTTCTGGCTTTGACATCTGGAAAGGTTTGTGCAATCTCCTCTCAGCACCTGAGCAATGTTCATGGACTCAGCACCAAATGCACCATGGGGCTCATTACACTCAAGAAAGCTCTAACAAACCATGTCTCTTCTTGTAATTTCCTTCCAATCTTATATAGTCAATTAGAGAGTTTTCTTTGTGTAATTATGGAGAAAGATTTCAAAAAGCTTCTGATAAAAAAGTCTTTCTATTGTAAAGGGTGTATTTTAATACTTTTCAGTTTGGAGAAGATGTGATTGCAGCATTGTCTGATGTTGATCCAGGGTCTCTCCTAAGGAGGTCTGGACTGGCTGGAGAAGCTGTCCCTTGAGGTCTGACACCGTGTGGACAACCTTGCTCCTCACCTCCCCAACCCCATCGTTGCTCTCATTGGCCCCCTGGGCCTTGCATCCCTTTTCCTTAGACCAGACTTCACTGCATCTGCAGCTGGATGTGCCAGCTCCTTTGCACCAGCTCCCACCTGCTCTCCTTGGAGACCCAAGTGCACACAGCAAAGAGGGACTTTGCTTTACCCTTGAACAAACAAAATACAACTGATGAGAGTCATGATTAAAAGAAAACACACTCCTCAACTGTATGCCAAGGACAAGCTGCCACCACTGAGGTTCACCTTCTCCAAGGCAGAACCATGCAAGAAATGTTTTAGACAGAAAGAAAATTTAACAAGAAAAACAATAAAAGAGTTGGCTAAAGACAGAATTAGACAGACTACTGAAAGACAAGGAAGCTTTTAACTCCTTGAAGCTGAAAGCAGCAACTGGATTGTTGACAAGTGTCTAAGTGATCAAACAGTAAGAGGAAGGGAAACCCAGAGAGCAATGGCAAGTGTTGTGTGCAGATCAGCTGCTGGAAATGGGACTGCAGACATGGTCAGTTTAGTCAGGGCAAGAGGAAATACCTGGAGAATGAGGGAGATGAGATGCACAGATAACAGAGAGAGTGCTGACAAGGCAAATGTAGAGGAGGATCAGAAGTTCTCCTCTCGTTCTTAATGCACATCCTGAAAAGTCTCATTTTGATCTCATGAGAAAACACTGATATTTAGAGCATTCAAAACAAAGAATAGAGAAATAAAACACCAATAACATTTGATTGTTGAAGTTGCAAGAAGACACTATCTTCACTTTAAATCTTTCATTTGGTTTCCTTTTCCCTCCATATAATACAAAAAATGTTCTCAAGATTTCTATCCTAGCAAAGCCTGCAGCATTAAGAAAGATAATTGAACTGTTAATTGAACCGTTCTCTTTTTAGAATGCCATGTTGACAGTGATCTCAACAGATCTGTGCTTTCTGTCTATGTGATCATAAGGAAAAAAAAATATTTACATGTTGGTGAGTATATAGTAAAATATATAACTGTATCCAGTTACTCAGCAAAATACATTTCCTACCAGCACTTTGAATGGAAGAATCTTTCTTCTGAGAAATTGCTGCCTCCCAAGCATCTGTGACTTGAGACAGGAATCTGAAGGAGAACAACCAGCAGTGGATGTGGATCAAGTTGGGGTCACTGGAACTAACACAATCCAGTCTATGGGACAGCAGGGGCAGCATCCCAGGAGCTGGGACAGCAGGACCATGTCACAGTGAGGCCACTCTCCACCATCTTGGAAAGCTCATGGAGACTGGGGGGACTCCCTGACCACTGGCAGCTCTCACACAGTGTGTGCACTTTTCAAAATGGCCAATGGGTGAGCAGGGGAACTAAGGGACTGTGCCCCAGAGCATGTCCACTGGGACCCCATTTCTGGGTCTCTGGAAGAGAAGGTGACGGGGTTTACCCAGGGCAGGTTGTGCCTGTCCATCCTCTTTGCTTTCTATGAGGAAAGGACAGGGTTGTGGACGTGGGCAGAGCAGTGATGGTCTGTTACCTGGAAGTCAGCAAGGCATTCAGCGTCATCCCCCACAATATTCTTGTGTCCAAAGTAGGATATTCTGGTCTGTGTCAGTGCGCAAGTAGATGGGTAAAAACTCATCTGGATGGTTGGGCTTGGAAAGGTGCTGTAGAAAGGGAGAAACTTTCCAGTCATGAGGACAGTCAAGCACTGGAAGCTGTTTCCCAGGAGTGCGCACCCACTCTGTCCCAGAAAGTGACCAAGATGTGTTTGGATCAAGCCCTGAGTAATCTGGTCTGACCCTGCTGTGAGCAGGAGGTTGGTCAAGATACCTTCTGAGGTTCCATCCAGCCTGAATGACGCTGTCCTTCCTTCCCTTTCATGTTTTCAATTTAGACAAAGCTCTCAGGTGCTCCCTGACCACAGGAATAATTCACATGTGCAGGGTTGCTTTACAAGTGCCCCCAAACAGTCCTGACCACATATTTTGCACACCTTTTCATTTGCCCCAAAACAGGTTCTGTTTCCCTGTCCTAATGCCCTTGCAGAAAGAACAGCCCTCCTGTTAACCCTTTCAGAGCAGGTTGTTCAAGAGGTGTCAGCATCCATGTACAGAGTCTGCACATCAGCCAGGCAGCAAAGCCACCGTTACAGAAATGGTGACGAGGCTCTTCACCAGCTCCTTGAACCCACGGATCAATGTGACATTCCTGCCGAGATTCCGGGGTGCGGCAATGAGAACGATTCATACAGACACGGACAGAGACGCACAGGCACAGGGTTCCTGTTAGCAGCGAGAGCAGAGGCAGGCAGAGCTGAGGTCTCTTTTATTAACAGTTGTCAACTTATGTGTTTACAGATACAGGGCTGGACCAAGAGGTTGGACAGTGTTTTCAATTAATGGTATTCTAAACACACCACACTCGTGCTGTGACTCCTTTCAGTCACGTTTCCATGAGTATCTTGTGGGCAACGTACCGACCCACTCATTCACAATCCCAGGCCCAACATTCACACATCATACATATGATGGTGGTTTTTCGACCCGAGATATCATTCTCACTGGCCTGGGTTATCACTTCTTACACTCATAAAAAACATACTTGTGTATAATCTGTTCAAGATCCTTTAGCTGGAACTGCACAGCCTACTGTTCCCACACCCAGGAACACGTAGGCTTCAAGTGTGGTGTGGATGATTAGAGATATTCCAGGAATAGCCAAACAGAGGCCTTTTCCATAATAAAGAGCAATACAGCAGCATTAGTTCTGTTGCCCTTTCTCTCCTCCCCATTTCCAGAAGAGGTGGTAGCAGCAGCCTCCAATTCTTATTGATCTGGGGCATCTCCTGATGAAGAAACAACAATAAGTCACAAAAGTGGGTGCCTAAAGCACCACTTAAGTAAGGAGACAGGCCAGGACACCTCAATAGGAGTCACACTCCTCTGGACCAAAAGGTGGGTGTTCCTGGGAATGTCAGGTGCCACAGCACAGTGATACTTGTGTTCAGGGAGCTGGTCAAATGACCCATCTCCTGTTCTGTAACGGTGTCTGAGTTTGCTCAGGTCACCCCTGACTTGAGCCCCATCCACTGCTGGGTGTTCTCCAGGCTCCTGCCTTCAGGAGCAAAGTCCCAGGAGACCTTGCTGGTGAAGATGGAGGCAAAGAAGCCATGAAGAACCTCAGCCCTGTCTGATTCTACTCTTAAGAAGTTGAGCAGCAGGCCCATGATCACCCTGTCTATACTTCTACTTCAAGTGAAGCTCCATCAGCTCATCTTGCTGCCCTTCAGGTACAGGTATCAAGTCCAGGGCAGCTGTGGCATCATCCCCACATCCATGGACAAGGTTTCTCAATTCCTCCTTTGCAGCTTCCCCTGCTCCCACCTCCTGTGTGCTGCCTTTGTGCCCTGCAGCTCCAACAGTTCAGGCAAACAGTCTCATGAGATAAATGGTTCTTTTCACGGGTATTTGAAGAGATCATTCTTGTGCTTGGAGCAGGCTGTCTTGTAAGGCTGAGCAGATTTCCTGAGCTCCTTCACCCTTCAGACTGACTTCCATGTCACCACCTTTATTGGCCGCCATCCCCCAGTATGTCTAAGTGTTCTCCTCTGGAGCCCACCAGCCTGTGCTGTGCTGCTGGCCTTCCTCCCTCCCCTCTGGTGTCTGGGACCCCCTGTTTCCTGGTCACAACAGCCAAGGTGGACACTGATGTTCACATCCCTCACCAGCTCTTCCTTGTTTCCCAGTTCCAGATCCTGGTTAGAAAAAGCACTGCAGACACCAAGGTCATATCCCATAGCACCCAAGCAGGTCCCTCAGCAGGCCAAAGCTTGCTCTCCTGAAATCCTGCTCTTGGCCTTGTTATCATCTCCCAGGAGCCTCAGCTCCACTTTTCCATCCCTGACTGTTCCATCCTGACCAACTCTTTCTGGTTTGTAAGTGTGAAGTCCCACGGGGCACCTCACCTCACTGACTCCTCAGTCACCCATGTCAGGAAGATGTTGTCAATGAGCTCCAAAACTCTCCTGGATGGCTGGTACCTTGCAGATATTGCGATATCTCAGGTCTGCCATGAGGACATGGCCCTGGAAACATGAGGCTTCTTTCATTTGTCTGAAGGAGGCCTCATCTAAATCCAATTCCTCACCAGTGAGTCTGTAGCTGATGTCCAGTCACCACAACATTGCCCATGTTGTTCTGCCCTCTCATGCTGACTCCTCAACATTCAGGTGACATTGTCTGTCCCCAGGCAGAGCTCCACACATTCCTGCTGCTCTACCACATGAAGGGAAACATCAGAAACACCAGACCTCTGGCATTATGAGTACCAGACACCCAAGGCCCCACAGTTTCTTCAGTAGGGGCTATTTATAGCGACCTGTAACTCCTCATGCTGTTATCTTGGGAGAGACACCCTCATCAGGATAAGCCATCTGCATGCAAGCATTAACAGCTGAGCAAATGGAGCTTCAGTCCAGGGAGAGCAGCAACTTTGAGGAAATCTGGGATTCAGCTAGGTTAGGGTTTGATAAGGGGAAGTGGCCAGTTCTGTATTGGGGCAGGACAATAACCCCATCGATCAGGACAGAGCAGGACCTGACATGCTGAGCAGTGACCCTGAGGAGAAGGGCCTGGGCACTACAAGGTCCCCACACCAGCCCGTGGTGCACGCTCACCATGAACAAGGCAGCTGCACACGGGGCTGCATGAGGAGGAGCGTGGGGACCCAGACACCTGCAGTTCTCATCCCATTGGGTTCAGCACTGGTGTGACCCCACACACACGGGTGTGTGCCAGTGTGCGGCTTCCCAGTTTGGAGCAGCAGGGAGGAACTGGAGAGTGCAGGGCTGTGCCAAGGCAGGTTCAGCACCTTGTGCACATGGTGTGGGGTGCTGAGGGACCTGGGCTGCTTTGGCCCAGCAGCGCTGGGGAGGCTGCAGCAGTGCAGGAGTAGCCTGAGAGTGCTTGAAGGGTGGTTTCAGAGGTGGTGGAGGTTTCTTCATAGTGGGAAAGAGCATGAGAAAGAAATAATGGCCCAAAGTGCAGCTGGGGAGGTCCAGGCTGGACATGAGCAGAAAGGAATGTGATGGAAGGGCAGTGCTGTGGTGGAGCAGGTCAGCAGAGGGAGTCTGCATCAGCCCAAGGCTTTGTGCTTCAAGGAACAGCTGGGGAGGATGGAGAGATCTCAGCAAAGGAAGGAAGATGCTCAGACAAGAGCAAGGTGGGGCAGCAGGGGGGATGTCTCCAGCCTGCAGGGAAAGAGGTGGAGGGGATGCCACTGTGGAGTGTTTTTGGGCCGTATGCTGTGAACAAGCCAGGGCTTGGGGTGACTGAGGTGCACTAGGACCATACAGAAGCTGGTCTGCCCTCGACCCAGGCTGCAGGAGGAGCACTGCATGTGGACAGTGCCCTGCAGCTAATCACCATCGTGGTGGGGGGAAGAATGACTGCAAGTGTAACCAATCGTAGCTCGTGCTTGCCACATGGCCTTTCGGTATAGAGTATATAAGGGTTGGAAAAACGTGGTCTCGTGGACATTGATATTCAGTGTTGTTAAGAGTTCATTAAAGGGTATTGATGTTAAATTCATATTGAATTAGACTCATTACTCTCGCCGGCCCGCCCGTCGTGCTCAAAGAGCTCCTGCTGGCAATTTTGCATTCTCCACGTCGTCTCACGACAAATGGTAGCAGAGGATGGTTAGCAAAGCAGGATCTCCGGAGCACAATTTACTGCAGTAAGCAGCTTTCCTAAAGACGGAGCCAAGCCGGGTTGTAGGAGAGTGTGCTTTGTCCGGTAGTAAAAGACAAGCACCAGACGAGCTGGTCACTCGCCTTCTACTTTAAGACCACGCTGATACGATAATGGATATTGAAACAGCCGCGGCACTGTTGACGAGTATACTCTTTAAGAGAGGTATTGAATCGTCACAGGAAAACCTAATCACATTGATTTTTTTAGCTCTGGGGACACTCTGGAGAAATTCCACTTTTGTTTTCCCCAACGGAATGGAGATCAGTGGGGGACACAATGTGGTATAAATCGATCAGAGGGGAAGAAGAGAAAGAAATTAAAGCTCTGAGAGAATTGTGGAGAAACGTGTTAGAATCATTAGAAGTAATGAAGTCCGAACAAAGCGCTGCCCTGAGAGCCGCGAGGGCGCTTGTCCCAGAACAAATCTGGGCTGATAAAACTTGTCGGCCAAAAGAGAGGAGGGGCTGGGGCTGCCCCACAATGTGCCTCCACAAACACCTGTGGAAGTTTCTTGTGAGCCTCCTTCTACATCATTGGGCTCACCCCAAGTAGCAGAGCAGTTACTGCAAGAGATTACCAGTAAGCTTGAACAACTTGACTTGCGAATGTCAGATGTAGAGAAAAATAAGAGACAAATAGAGTTTCAAAAACCAGCTTGCCTTCCTCAAACAATGCAACCAAGGGTACCTATAGATTCTACTGACCAACCACGGCCCCGACCTGGCAGATGGTCAGGGGTCATCAAAGATGCCATCCTAGAAGGTTATTGGTCTCCAGCAAAATTAGCCCTACCGGTAATTCAGAATATGAACACCCAGACAGCGGTATGGGAACCACATGAATGGAAAATTTTACAGCAAGCAAAACAAACAATCACCAACTATGGTATACGTTCAGAAGCGACCAGACAAATACTGCATTGGATTTTTTACTGCTGACTTACTGTGTCCCATGGACTGCCAAAATTTAATGCACTTATTACTAACTCCGGCACAATTCCTCCTGTGGGAATCGGCCTGGTATCAACGAGCGCAGCAAGGAACAGCCAAACACACCAGTCCAAATGACCCATTAACCAATGTGGTACCCGACGCCTATACGGGTCGTGGACAGTATGCTACAATAGAAGTCCAGCTGCGATTTGGTGCTGAAGTTCACCAGAAAGCTGCACAACTTGCCCTAGATGCTTTCTTAACCTTACCAGGACCCTTAGCTCCCTCATTCAGCAGAATACGCCAAGGAACTACAGAAAATTTCTTGCATTTTATTGACCGGCTACATGAAGGAGTAATGCAAAACCCGGACTTGTCAGAAGAAATGAAAAATTAAATGTTTCGGTTGCTAGCTTTCGATAATGCAAATTCAAAGACTAAACAAATATTAGCAACTCTGCCGCCGGGATCTTCAGTAGAACAATGCTAACGCGAGTAGCCAGATCAGAAGAACACCAAAGTGCGGAAGTGATGGCTGCCGCTTTTGAAGGGGTCATGCAGAGATCTCTTCGACAAGTTAGCCAGCAAGTCTCATCTACAATATAACCAGTTGTAGCAGCAGTTCAGCGATCTAAGACTTTCTGATGGACCAATTTCCCTTCTTATTAACAATCTAGAACATCCATGTGCAATCATCTGCCAGTGGCAAAACAAAGACGGGGAATTCCCCATAGATCTTGCTACAGATTCTTCCTTTTGTGCCACTGTCAGATTGAAAACAGAAAATGATTTACGATTATTAGAATGGGTTTTTCTTAGTGTCCAACCAAAATTCAGCATTCAAACAAGACCAGAAGCAGTTGGAGAATTGATTCGCAACCAAATCAGCTCCCTGCAACAGAACCTTCGGAGGACACAGAGTGAGGCGTAACCTTTGCATTAATTTAGCTGCTGACATGTATGTGTAATATAGTTATATAAGTAGGCCTTTTAAACACCACTACCTTCTGAGTAAGTTTATCAACACCCAGCACATCGTTTGTTTACATGTTAAGTAGGAGTACCATTAAACCAAGGTTCTTGAATTTGTTTTAATCAGTCCATTGCAATATTTAAATGGCAATGGAATACCTCAAGTTTACTAAGAAGAAAATATTAGCGGCATGGTTTGACAACCATGACAGTTGCAATGATGGCCTTCCCATAGGGCCAGAGCCACAGGAAATCATATGATTTATTCTTCGAACACCTTGATTGTATTTTATAAAAAGAAAAA